>JAHLJS010000004.1:56290073-56457719 GCA_038502445.1 Eremochloa ophiuroides | reverse complement strand
CGAAGTAACCAACACCTGGGATGGACTCTATGACAAGTGGGGACCACAGTGGTGGGCCCACCTCACCAAAGGTGGGTCGGCCGAACCACAAATTGTGGGACCCAATCTGCCACTTCATCCCACCAACTTCAGCATCCCTCTAGAAGACCTGGGCTGGTCCCACCTGTCATTTGATGGTTCGGCCGAACCACTATTTGTGGGTCCCGAAGCTCAGTAGCACGCCAGCAAGGTTGGGACACCTTCTAGAAGGCCTTGGCTGGGCCCACCTGCCATAGGGGGTCGGCCGAACCCCTCCTTGGGCCCAGCCAGGTCGGTTGGCACTCCACCGCCTTCCTCATGTTGAACATGTGCTGAAAATCCTCCACCCTTGATCCTAAGGCGGTTATATGGCAGTTGATCCAATGGTGCATGCTGGAGGTCACGTGGATCGCTGACGTGGCGATGGAGTAGCCCCTACTCCACTTCCCCCTATAAATACCCCCATAGGCCTTCACTTTAGATCATGATTCAAAGGAGAAAACACTATGTAGTAGCTTAGTTCTGCTATAGTGCTGTGCTAGTTGGGAGAGAGTGAGGGAAGTCTTCGGGAGAAAGCCCTGGGCCTGTCGGGAATCTTCTCCAAGGTGTACCTCAGCGGATGCGAATCTTCAAGTAAGTCTTACATCTGAGTCCTTCTAGTATTTTATATTCTGGTTCTGGTATTTTAAGTATATACTGTGTTCACCCATACATTGCTTTACTTAGTAAAGTGCTCTAGTCTCTCATGAAGGTTAGAGTAGTAAGTGTAGTGTAGACGTGGTGTCTAGACTATATCTTGCCAGTGTAGGCCGCTTGTCGCACGGATTGTTTGTGGTAGCCAGCAAGTGGTGACAGCCTTGTCTGGTCTTCGTATTCCACCACGTGTGTAAGACAAGTTATTAAAATGGCAAGGCATCAAGACAATAGTACAGCCGCCTCGGGTAGGGGTTTTGTCTCCTACTGTTTTGCCTGTCGCCTCTTGTGAAGGGAGGAGCTGACTAAGCTCTTTATACTTAGAACACCAAAACCAAATATCTTTTGCTGCATAGGAACCTCTCTACCTACCTATCATAGATCCTTTGTCTCATCACTGGATGGCCTTGAACCTAGTTAGAACACTTCACATTCCCCGTGGAAAATACGATACCTGGAATACTCCCGGTGAAGGCTACATTGACTACCGTACGCTTGCGGTATATCCGTTCGCCACTTCTGGTGTCAACAAGGCTCTGAGGAGGCGACTGAAGACGGTAGTGTCTCTGTAGTCCCAGTGGCAGGTGGAGCTGTGGTGGTGGTAACAGGCAGTCTGAACTCAGGGGGTGTGGGCATGCCAATGATCTCGCTGAAGGTAGCACCCAAGCTCCTGGTCACTGAGGGGCCACCGAGGTCAGGTGTGAAACCGGTGTGGATCGGAGTGAACCCCTGAGTGCCTGGCGTGGCAAACCACTGCTGAGTCTGCTGAGTCGGCGTGACAAACTGACTCTGGAGAGAAGCTGTGCCCTGACTCTGAAATTCACCGGACTGTATCGCTGGAGTCACCTGGGCTGCAGTGGCTGCCGGACCAACCTGCTGGACTGGAGAGGCAGTGGCTACGTACGGTGGGGCTCCGGTGTGCCTGATGATGTGCTCCATAAACCCAAAGGTCTGTAGCTGTATCTGCTGGCTCTGGAGCTGCATCTGGAGCATCTGCTACTGGAACTGATCCTACCTGAGCTGAATCTGAGTGAGAGCTGCAACCTGCTCCCTGGCAAACCGGGCCTGCTCCTCTGCCTGTCTATGCTGTAAGCTCTGAAGAATGGCAAGCAGTGCAGGGTCTGTCTGTGAGGTCTGTGGAGCGGAGTTGGACCCATCGGCCTCTGAGTCGTGAGCTCATGGATGCGAAGGGATAGGCCGGTAGTCCTTGTCAGAGCTGAACGAGGAGGTGTCGACGGGGTCATCGTCTGCAAGTAACTGCTCAAGCTCGCTATGGGCAACGTGCCTCATAGCCTCGTCCTGCTACTGTACCTCTGCCATATTTGCCCCTGAAGTTTGATGCGCTAAACTCTATGTAGGGATCTGCTACCACGGCGTCCGTCAATCAGAGAGGTCATCCTATAGACTGGAAACCCTGTCTCAGTCTGGTGTACCTCACGGGAGATACCTATCCAAATCCGGTGCAACCTCCGCTCAAGGATGTGTGAGATCCAGTGAGTGTAGGGAAGCTGTCGCCTAGACCTGATGCCCTCTGCCATGGTGTCCTCCATCTCACTGATGATCAAGTCTGCAATGTCAAACTCTGACTGCTGGACCAGGGCACTAAGGAGCCACAGCTGTAAGTGAGTAAGACCCTCCATGTACCCCTCCCGCAGTAGAAGTGTACACCTCATCACGTTGTTCAAGAGACGAACGATGGGACGAAGCTATGAAGGTGTCCTGCGGGAGCCGTCTCCGAACGGCGGTCGAAAGCACGCTGTTATATGAGCAGTACCAGGTGCCAGTCCTCCGTGAGCCCTCCTAAGCGGGTCTGTCGTGGCATAGCAAATACTGTGTAACCTGGTAGCTGACTCTGGTACTCCAAGCAGCTCTCCCAGAGCCTTCGTGTAGAGCCGGTATGGCTCTCCACCGAAGGTGTACTGCAGGTACTCGTGGTCGGGGTCGATCCAAAGTGAAGCATAGAACTCTCTCACCCACGACTCCACGTACCGGCCTGAACGGCCAAGAAGCTCTACTAGTCCATGCAGGTAAGTCAAATATGGCCTGATCTCCTCTCCTGCTGCCTGGACTATGTCCTCTAGGGGACACACCCTGTGCTATCATAGTCCAACTCCTGTGGCCATGAGGGTGGTGAAGAAGTCCTCGTGAAGTGTGGTGCACCAGCCCTCAGAAGCTCTGGGATCTCTCTGATCCGGAAACCAGCTGGCAAGCGACGTCAGCCGGAGCTCTCTGACTCGGGCTATAGAGATCCTCTACAGGTCCAAGTGAACGTCCGGCTCAGGCTCCGGCTGAGGCTCGGAGGGAGCAGGCGCCCTGGGGACTCGGTCTCCGCGCCTCTGACCAGCGGTCCGGGGTGGCACCGAAGGTCGAGTGCGGCCCGAGCGACGAAGAGGTGGAGCCTGGGCATGCTCCCCCTGAGTAGCTGCCTCCTGCTGCTCTGGCTGCCTCGGCTCTGTCTCTGGCTGTGCTGACTCAGTCTCTGGCTGTATCTGAGGCTGTGGCTGCTCCTCGGACTCATCCCTGCCTGACAAGCTGACAGAGATACCTCCAATATGTATACCTCTGCCACGCTCTGCCTCCTCTGCAGCCTGAGCTACCCAGATAGCCTGCCTCTGCCCAGCTGAAAGTCTCTTCCTTTTCTTGCTGCTCTCAACAAGAGGGGCCTTCCCTTTGTCCAAAGGTGGATGAGGAGGGGCCTCTCGTCTCCACCTGTGCCTCCCTCACTACGACTGGCCTGCTTGCATATCACCATCTCTGCCAACTGTCACTGTCTCTCAGAAACTGGCAACTGCCGCTGACACTCAGAGGCTTGTCCTCGTTCCGTATCCGTGGGCTTGGCCCCGGATTCACTGACCCACTGCCAAACACTCTGACCACGACAGCTGCAAGAGAGAGATAGATAGGGATACATAAGCATACATAATCTAGAGATGAGTAAACCTAGGAAGCAAGCATATGGGATAGGAGAGGAGTAGCAAAGCAACCTAAGGGAAGACCTGTGAAGAGGTAAGATCTTCTGTTAACACAGGGCACCACACAAGGGACAGAACAAGACCACTGCATGACATAGGGCACCAGTCAATGACTAGAGCAACTGACATGGATATGCAATGATTAGGGAGGTAATTAAGGTGTGGAGGCAGAAGAAGATTACCACAAGGTGAAAATCCCCTCCACAAACCCTAAAAGGCCGAGTGTAGAGCCAAGCTTCAATAGAACTACGAGGAACACGAAGAATGCTGGTTAGGGCATTCCACTGAACAGGTTAAGTGCGAGGTGATGAGTAGAGGGATTTGAAACAAGAAAATCGAATCTCACCACCACTCTGTGGGAGATGCTGGCGCAGACGAGGAGAGAGGGTGTACTCGTGGAGGACGAGCACCTTCGTCGGTGCAGAAAATCACGGCGGCGGCGCTTGACACGGCGGCGGCGAACTGGGCAAGGCGGCGGCGCTGCTCGGCGGCAGCGCTGCTCTTCAGCAGCTCACGAGCGCACGCAGGAGGAGGGCGCGCACGCGCGGGGAAGAGATGGTGGCCGGTAGTGAGGGCACTGGCGAGCTGGCGGCGGAGCGGCGGCGGCTGTTAGGGCTAGGGCTCGTACGGGTGGCGGCGCGATGGTTTGGGACGAAGACGATAGGAAATGGACGACTGGCAGACGGGCCCCACGCGACAGAGAGAGAAAAGAACTGAAACGCGCCTTCAAACCGACCGTCGGACGGTTACTGTTGCAAGTGTCGAACCAATACTCTGCAGGGTCCGACACTTCCAGTAAGCTCCATTATCCGTCGGACTTAGTCGGACGCTGCTCGTCGGACCAAACTTCTCGGTCCGACGCCGTGAACGCGGCGCGCCACGGCGTGAACACGTTCCACCAATCGTCCGACGCCCTGAAAATTTGAGTCCGACGCTGCGTCCGATGCCTCCTTCAACAGGGCCAGGGACCGTCGGACTGTAAGTAATGGTCCGACGCTGGGAAAACCAGCGTCCGACGCCCTAGAAACCTGAATTCTTCAAGATTCTTTGCGCTGATTTTTCCCAACTAAGTTCCAACCCCAATAAGAGTCAAATAAACACCAGTTGGAACTAGTATGAGATGTCCTCTCTCAAACCCTTAATTTTTTAAATATTTTGCCTTAGGCATATGTGAATTTTATGAAAATAGACAATGAAATCCAAGAACGAAATGACAAAACAACAACCATGCAATATGTAATGCAAATTCGCGTAAAATAAACTAGTTGCTTGTCAAGTTTGTCCTCGGGTAAGCTTCTTCACACGCTTTAGGGCGGTTATCTTAACCGAGTTAAACAAGCCCTACGTCCAATTCAATGTTAGACATGTTTTATGTTACAATGCAATGCATATATCAACACAAGATCATCTTTTAGTGAAGTTGCTTAGATCAAGGCAATTAAGTTTATTCCTTAGAGTAGAAAAGCGTGCCTCATCCAATGGTTTAGTGAAAATGTCCGCCAAGTTATCATCCGTTCTCACTCCCTCAAAGGAAATGTCACCCTTGGCAACGTGATCTCTAAGAAAGTGATGACGGATGTCAATGTGCTTTGTGCGGGAGTGTTGAATCGGGTTATTAGCAAGTTTTACCGCACTCTCGTTGTCACACAACGAAGGCACCCTTTTTAAGTTAATTCCATAATCAAGTAGGGTTTGTTTCATGTAAAGAATTTGTGCACAACAAGCACCCGCGGCAATGTATTCCGCTTCGGTTGTTGACAAGGCAACACTATTTTGTTTCTTGGAGGACCAAGAAACTAGTGATCTTCCAAGCAAATGGCACCCTCCGGATGTGCTTTTCCGGTCAATCTTGCAACCGGCATAATCCGAATCGGAATAGCCGACAAGAGTAAAGTTAGCTCCTTTGGGATACCAAAGGCCAATGCTTGGGGTGTGCTTTATGTACCTAAGGATTCTTTTTACCGCAACTAAGTGAGGTTCCTTAGGGTTAGCTTGGAAGCGCGCACACATACATACACTAAATATGATGTCGGGCCTAGATGCGGTCAAGTACAACAAACTACCGATCATAGAACGATAGAGAGTTTGGTCAACCGATTTACCTCCCTCATCAAGGTCAAGGTGTCCATTGGTAGGCATGGGGGTCTTGATGGGCTTGCATTCTTCCATCTTGAAGCGCTTGAGGAGGTCCTTCGTGTACTTCTCTTGCAACACGAACGTCCCCTCCCTCATTTGCTTGACTTGAAAGCCGAGGAAGAATGTGAGCTCACCAATCATGGACATCTCAAACTCCTTAGACATCATATCGCCAAATTCCTTGCAAAAATCTTCATTAGTCGAACCAAAGATAATATCATCAACATAAACTTGACAAATGAAGATATGCCCTTTGTGCTTCTTGGTGAATAGTGTGGTATCAACCAAGCCGATTTTGAAGCCCTTGTTGATGAGGAAGTCGCGGAGGCGCTCATACCAAGCCCGTGGGGCTTGCTTCAAGCCATATAGTGCCTTAGACAACCTATAAATATAGTTTGGATATCTAGGGTCTTCAAAACCCGGTGGTTGCGAAACATAGACAAGCTCATTTATGAAGCCATTCAAAAACGCACTTTTCACATCCATTTGAAAGAGTTTTAGGTGGTGATTAGATGCATATGCAAGTAGGATACGAATGGCCTCTAATCTTTCCACCGGGGCAAAAGTCTCTCCAAAATCCAAGCCTTCAACTTGGGAGAATCCTTTTGCCACGAGCCTTGCCTTGTTTCTCACAATGTTGCCCTTGTTGTCTTGCTTGTTGCGGAACACCCACTTGGTGCCTATGACCCTTGCTCCTTTTGGCTTCTCTTCAAGTGTCCACAATTGATTGCGGGTGAAGTTGTTGAGTTCTTCATGCATGGCATTCACCCAATCCGGATCTTGAAGAGCTTCTTCTATGCTAGTAGGCTTAATGCAAGAGACAAACGAGTGATTCAATGAATTGAGCATGCCTTTGTGAGCGAGTCATTACCCCCTTGAAGGAGTCCCTATTATGAGATCTTGAGGATGTACTTGTAGGAGTGGGGTAGTTCTTCTATCAACCACTTGAGGAGGAGCTTGTGGAACATCAGGATCTTGTGCTTGTGCCTCAATTTCTTCTTGTGTGACGTGGGTGTCTTCATGTAGATCCACCCCATCTTTATCTTCATCATCTTGAGGCACATTTGATGAAGATGGTTGATCGATCACTTGCATATCATCACCATCATCTTCATCATCTTTTGGCTTGATGTCTCCGGTTGGCATGTTCTTCATGGCCTTCCTCAAGGGTTCATCACCTACATCATCAAGATTCTCATGCTCTCCTTGAGAGCCGTTAGATTCATCGAACTCCACATCATATGTTTCTTCAACAAAGCCGGTGGCATTGTTGAATACTCTATATGCTTTGGACTTCAATGAGTAACCAACAAGAAAACCAATATCACAATGTCTTTGAAACTTCCCTAGGTGTTGCCGCTTCTTGTAGATGTAGCATTTGCAACCAAACACCCGGAAGTAGGAGACGTCCGGCTTCTTGCCAATGAGTAGCTCATAGGGGGTCTTCTTTAGCAACCGGTGAGGGAATAGGCGGTTGGATGCATAGCATGCGGTGTTGATTGCCTCCGCCCAAAACCTCTCTGGTGTGTTGTACTCATCAAGCATAGTCCTTACAAGGGTGATCAAAGTCCGGTTCTTCCTTTCAACTACACCATTTTTTTTAGGGGTATAGGTGGATGAGACTTCATGCTTGATCCCAACTTCATCACAATATACTTCAATGTTTGTGTTGTCAAACTCTTTCCCATTGTTCTAATCTTCTTGATCTTCACTTCAAATTCATTTTGTGCTCTCTTGGCAAACTTCTTGAAAGATTGGGCAACTTCGGTCTTGTCATGAAGAAAGAACACCCAAGTATATCTTGAAAAGTCATCAACAATCATTAAGCAATAGAGCTTGCCACCAATGCTTGCATAAGTTGTTAGCCCAAATAAGTCCATGTGAAGTAGCTCTAATGGTCTTGAAGTTGACACAAATGCCTTAGATGGATGTGTATTTGCCACTTGCTTCCTGGCTTGGCAAGCACTACACAATTTATCCTTCTCAAATACAACATCTTTCAATCCTCTCACCATCTCCTTCTTCAATAGCTTCTTGAGTGTGCTCATCCCAACATGTGCAAGCCTTCTATGCCAAAGCCACCCAAGAGATTGTTTGGTGAATAGACAAGTCTTCAAATTTGCATCTTCCGAGTTGAAGTCCACTAGATAGAGGTGATTGTACCGAAAGCCCTTGAATAACACTTCATTGTCATCTTTCTTGGAAACCACCACTTCTTCACTTGTAAATAGGAATTGAAAGCCAAGATCACACAATTGACCAACGGATAGCAAGTTGAAGCTCAAAGAAGCAACTAGAAGCACATTTGATATGGAATGATCATTAGATATTACCACTTTGCCAAGCCCTTGCACTTTGCTCTTGGAATTATCATCAGATGTTATCTTTCCTTGGTCTTCTACATTCTTTTCAAGAGAGGTGAACATACGAGCATCACCGGTCATATGTTGAGTGCAACCACTATCAATTACCCAATGAGAGCCACCGGTCTTGTAGTTCACCTACACATAATAAATCAAGCTTGATGTTTAGGAACCCGTACTTGAGAAGGGCTCCAGACTTTCTCAACCAAAGCTTTTGCCACCCATAGTTGCCTAGGCCTATTCTTGTTAGGGGGTCTTAAGAATATGACTTTCACTTTGCCCTTAGAATCTTTCCTTAGCATGTAATGAGCATCAAAGGCAAAGGGCCTGTAACACCCTAGTGTTAGTTACTATTTTCACACTTGCATTTGCATGACATCAAGCATAGATCATGTCATTTCATGCATCATCATCATTTCATTTGAATTGATTTCCTTTAATTGCTATATGTTTGTTTATATGTCCATAACATGCTAAATATGTTGACATGCAAATGTGATGCTTGTTTACTGTTCTAAATGCTTTAGACACGTTTGGGATAACATTTAGAATGATGTTCTTGTTGGTGAAATCCCCAAATTGCCCCTCTAGCTCATAGTTGACTAGAGAGCCCTCTAAAAGCTATTCTGTTTGACCAAACAAGAAGGGCATTTTAGAGATTTTGCATGTCAGTGCACCCTTAATCAAAGTTGTGTAGAATTTTATAACCAACAAACTTTATTTTTGGGTCAACTCATGAAAATGGGTGGAAGGTGGTCAAAAAGTTGAATTAGTGCAGATTTAGAGTTGTTTTGAAGTTTCAAAAATTTGCTAAGTCCAAAACTGGTTTTCAGTTTCGGTGTACCCATGTTCATCGATCTGTATCTCTCAATCTAGGCTGAACTAGAGTAAAGTGTCTTAATACCAAATGATCTACTCATGTAGCTCTTCAATCCATATTAGTGAAGTTTTCACTGAAACGCACTGGATCACGAGCTAGAGATCGATCAAAAGTCGAGTTTCAGTCGGTTTCTGTAACTGAATCCGGCCGATTCAAATCGGCGTTCGGTCGAACAGCTGGCCGCGACCGCAGACCAACGGCGCCAAGTGGCGACCGTACGCCGGCGTCGGGCCACGCCTGTCTGCCGCGCCTCTGCATAAACCGAAGGCGACACTCCACTCTGTCCCCCGCATGCTCCTCTCGCTCTCACTCGCTCGCTCTCGCCTCTGCTCTCCGTTTTCCCCTCCGCCGTCGCCATTCCGCCGCGCCGTCCCCGCGGTGAAATCCGCCGTCACCGAGCCGTCTCCGACCGCTCCACCTCCGCCGTAGCTTCGCTTTGCTCTGCTCTTCATCCTCGACCTGTTGCCGACCTCAGCCGAGCTAAGGTATAACGGTTTGGCCTTCTCGCCGCCGCGCCATTGCCGGAGAACCGCCGAGCTCTCAGGTCGCCACGACGTGGGCGATGCCGGGGTCGGCTTCTCTCCCCATTGCTCGTCTAGAAGTCTAAGTTAGCTGTAGATCCAGTCTAGGCCGTCGGATGGGTCGGTCTCGCCGTAGGTTCGCCGGAACCCGAGCTCGCCGTGAACCCGCTCGCCGCCGTGCCACCATGCGAGCGCGGTCAGTGAGCTCCCATGTGTAATAGTTCGATTCGTCGCATGCATAGGTCCGCTAGGGTTCCAGGGACACGGAACGAAGCTTAGCCGCGCGAGTAACGGCCGGAATCGGCCGGCGCAAGCTCGCCGGACCACCGCCGTCCGCCATTGCCGCCGTCGAGCTCGCTCCGGTGGGGTACGACCCTCGGCAGTTGGTCCATTGGGTTCGTCTCGTTGCCACGAGTCGGTAGGTAGCCTCGGCGTCGCCGGAGACCTCGCCGTCGGCGAGCTCTCGCCGGTCAGCGCCGGCGGCTCTGCCTCTCTCTCTGACGCGTGGGGTCGGCTTGACCCCGGGGCCCGCGAGTCAGTCGTTTGGGTGCGCCTCTGGTTCACTGAGCCGGGTGCACGTAGCAGTTTCTATCGGGTTTGGGTTTTATGATTTATAAAATGAATTTCCAGAAAATGTGTAAAATCTTCCAAAATTCATATCTGGAGTTAGGAGTGTCCATTTGGGGTGAACCAAATTTTGTTATGTTTGTACTTCTGAGCTCTATCAAGGAAAAATATAAAATGTACTTTTGGAATACTTTTTCTGTGCAGTTATATTTAAATTATTAATTGCTTGCAAACTTGATAAATGCATAAGTAATTGCAGGAATGTGCTAAAAATGTGATTCCACTTGCATTCATCTTGATTAGGGAAGTAGAATCTATGAAACATATGTTTGCTGGTGTTTCACTGTTATTTATATGATGTCTAGTATAATGTGCCTTTTATGCTTTAATCTTGCAAAAATCACCATGCTTAATGTGTTAAGGTTATGGTCATGAATATTTTTTCTGGACCATGTTATGTTGGAAAGAAGCTAAGAAAATTGGGAAATCTGTTGTTTGATACTTTTCACTGTGTTAAGTATTTTCCATTGTTTAAAAGGCTGGTTACTTGTTAGTTTTGTGTAGACTGTTATACTTGTCCAAATGACTTGAAATTTTGTCAGTAGGCTAATCTGGATGTGTAATAGCTACTATAATTTTTATGGATTTTTCTGGTCACAGCAAACAGTAGGTCCAGTTATAGGTTAGGGTTTGTTTAGTTGTTTTTAAGCAAATATCTTTGGGTGTGAAGTGTTTTTATGCATTTCTGTGAGGTTCAGTATTATCACCTATTTTAAACAGTAAAGCTGATCCTACTTTGAGCTTATGGCAGCAAGGTTAATGTTTTGTTTATATGATGTTGCTCATGCCTGTTAATTATAATTTGGTTGTGGTAGGTTAGTTGATGCACGTTGATTATTAAGTGCAGGTTGTAGACCTCTCACCCGGGACAAGAAATTGTTCTATGCTTTGCTTAAGAAGGGTGAGTATGAGTTAGTTATCTAGAGAAGAAATATGCACGTACTCAGTAAATGAGTGTGGATTGTTAAACTGATTGCATATCATAGGTTAATTTGTGCATCTCTATCTTACATTTCATGTGCATTCTCAGTTCTCACATATGCATATCATGCATACAGGATCGCCGGGAGGCGTGACGCTGTTGCAGTTTGATCCACCGGAGGAGGGAGTTCCGCCGGAGATTGAAGTGCCAGAGGTTCCCGAAGGCCAGGAAGAAGAGGCTGAACTTCCAGAGTGCCCTGATCACCAACCTACTAACTTTGTGAAAGGCAAGCCCCGGAGCATCCCTAAGTCTCCACCTACTCTTTTTACAAATGCACTGGTCTTTATTAAATCGTATGATTGTGCACTTAATTATAGGAGTTGATATGATACTGTTGCTGCATTTATACCTTGTCCACTTATACTTGATCCTGAAGTTATTACTAGACAAGGGGATGGGTTCGATCTTATGCTTAGCCATGCTTAGACCGATAGAAGTTGAGGGATTTCCTGTCCTTCGCGAGCATAGGTGGTTACTAATGATGATGGGGTTGGATTCCACATGATGGACTATATGTACTACCATGCCACAGTGTCTAATGAGAGAATCAAGGCTAGGTAGCGGGGAGCCGCATGACATGGTTGAGGTCATGTCGTCTTCGGTGCTGCTTGCGGCCGACTAGGACTGAGGCCACCAGACATCAGTTGAGATTGAAAGACGTCGTCACATAGCTGGCCAGATAAGTCGTTCTGACCGCGAAGCCGAGTATTTCTTTCTGAGCCGGGAATTGGTGCGACTAGACAGACATATTCTGGAGGTAGAAAGTATGTGCGGAGACACCATCTTACCAACGGCATGTCAGGGACCTGATGCATCCTGGAAGTGGGTTGGTCTCTGAGAATATGGTCCCCGCCAAACTCGCGACATATTGTGTCTCAGAAAGATTTAACGGTGGCCCAAGAAGCCAGTGGCTCGGCTGACAGGGTTTGTGATTGGCATATTTGCCAGCTGGTACAATCGATTCGAATCGCCATCTCTCCTGGTTAGTGAGAAACTGAACTGATCTTCTGGTGAGGTAGAGGCTAATAACTTGAACATAATGATTATGGTGAGATGAGGTTGATATCTATGGATATCGGAAATCATATGGTTTTATTGATTGCTATAATATTCAGTGAATGCTTAGTATAGTGGCTAATCTTAGTAAATAGCTTAACTGAAATCGAAGCTTATCACAATTAAAATGAATAAGTTGAGGATCTACTATAGTAATGCTTTTGATGCAAAAATGATGCTACCCTCTGAGCTCCACCAAATAAGCCTTGCATATCCTTGAGAGTCTTTTTATTTACTCCCTGTCGGGTAAGTCTAGCTGAGTACAATTGAGTACTCAGGGTTTTATTCCCATTGTTGCAGATGGTGTAGTCTACTACGCGTATTGCAGGAATTGCTTCACCCCTGCGGGCGAAGAAGACTAGACCCGAGGGCGGGGTCATTATCTATCCTTAGATGTTGTAAGAATGCTGTGACAGGGTCATTTGATGGTACTCGTATTTGAACTCTGTGGTGTAAAACTATGTTGACTTCCGCTACTACTATATTTGTGTAAAAGGCTATGTTGTTCTCTGATGTTTAAATTCGGTTGCGAACTTATGTGTCATGTGATCGGGTATTGCTGAATGAATGATCCTTGGGGTATGAAATGTTTGAAATCCATCGAGATTTCCGGACTACCGGGTTTATATTGGCTCAAGTGCGACTGGATTGCGATTAAAAATGCGATCGTTGTACTTGTGCTCGTATAAATTGGTCGGTTCTGTGACAGCTGGTACCAGAGCATAATTCAGCATATACCGTCACTTGACTATTTAAAAATTAAAAGAGTTTTGAGTTTTACAAACTAATTGCCAACTGGTAGTGTGTGTAGGTGATTTAAACCAAGTGTTTGCAAAACTTATGAGTACCAATGACCAAGTCCTATAGCCCTATATATATGTGGTAATTAGGTGGCTTATGTAAGTACTGACTTGGGGGAAATTGCATCATGTTTCTATTTGTGGTTCATTTGGTTTTATCGTGCGGATAATTATGAACTGTCAGTTTCTTATTGCTTCTTATGGGTCAATGTACCACGTCGCCTAAGGTAAGGTGAGATGTGAGTGTAAGATCGAACAACCATCGATCGATGGTGAGTGTTATGGTTACTGAAGTGAGTACATGTTATCCATATGTGTACTTATGGAAGTAGGGTGGAGTAATTACTTTTGGGGTCGCAAATGTTCATGGGAACATTTCCGGCAAAAAGTGCTTCTTGTTGCCCTGCATACATTGGGAGTTGGGCTGAAATGAATCTTCTGCAGGTACACTAACCACGTGAAACGTATAGCACGGTTAGTTACGTATATGAGAGCACGTGTTATGCCACCGACTATAACGTTAGTTAATATATACTATGTGTGAGGTCGTTGGCACGTGCATGCATCATGATCATGAAATTAACTCAAGCTATTTGTACTATTTCCTTCCCTATGATAAAAATTGTGCTGCCCTATCTTATTCTAAATGCTGAAAGATGTTGTAATGTACCAGATGGCAGCTGAAGGTGAGCCACAGAGTGGTCAGTTTCTGGAGCAGTTTGGCACACCCACTGTGCTATGGAGGTTGTTGAAGTCTGTGGGATATGCAGAGCCACCACTGTATTTCTGGAAGCCAGCGAAAACCATGGTGCAGCCACTACAAGAAATATGTGGTTTTTTGACGTATTTAGTATGACAACAAGTAACAATGTCATTATATTATCTGGTTTATGACATTATGTTCAAGGCACTTCAATTTAGTGACAATAAAAGGTTGTATGTCACAGAAAATGTCATATAGCTAGTCCAATTTCATCTGGTGACGATATTGGCTACGTCATAGAGGCATTTTCTATGTCACAGAGTCTAATTTACAAGTGCCATCTATCTATGATAGATTTTGTGTGTCATAAAATAACTTATTGATCTTTTTAAACATTGTTGTCCATGTCAACATGTTCATATCTATTGGTTGAGTAGGTCCATATACTTTTATTTTTTCATTATTTTCGAACACATTTTAGCTCATGGTATCTATATCTCACATTTGCATTGTTAAATATGGTAATTTATTTATTTTATATATGCCTAATCACAACAGCAAACTTAATCGTCTTAGCAACAAGTGTTGTGAACCCACGCTCATGTGGGAAAAGTGCTCACTAGCAGGCCGCGTGGAATTTGAACTCACGCGCATGGGAATATATCCGGCTATTTGGCTAGCTGTTTTTTGGCTACTATTGCTGCTGCTGATTTGCTGAGAGAAAAATATTATTTCGTGAATAACAATTTATGCTGATTTTGGCTGATAAGCTTAAGCAAACAGGTTGATTTTTTTCATCCTATGTTGGAGTCCATAACATCATTTGGAAAAAAATATCAACGCCATTAAGAAAAAAATATCAAAAAACATGCAGGATATAGGCCTTGTCTACTGCATTGAAAACGTAATCCCGACCACCAGACTAGCACATTGATATTTGGGATAATAATTTTAAAATAAATAAAAAGACTTTATAACCCAAAACGATTTTATCTCAGCCAAGTAAAAAAAAAACGATTTGATCTCAGCCAGCCCATAAGAAAGCAGCCCAGCAACCGCAGAGCCAGCGCGTAACAACTGCCGGCAGCGGCTTAGGCCCTTCGCGGATCGCGCTTAGAAACAGCCGCCAGCAGCAGCCCCTTTGCATCCAAAGCCCGCCCACAGCCTTTCCAATTTGGGCCACAATTATTTGCTTAAAAAAATTAAGCCAGCAGCGGGCCTCAGCCCATCCGCGGCCTAGCTTGCAAAGCCCGCTCGCCGCTTTTCTAATTTGAGCAGGAGCCAGATATTCTGAACCTGCAACTTTTTCGGAGCTAGCAGGGCAAAAACAAAGCCCCTAGACTACCACGTCATCAATGTTTGGTGTTGTAACTTTTGTTTTACTAGCAAAAATATGTAATATTCGTATATTGTAACGGGACCCAATACATAAACAAATTGAACTCTGTATCATAGCTACTTTCTAGATGCGAGCTCTTAATGAGAGTCATGAGTCCAGGTGGTGTACGACCCAACACATTGAAATCGGATGTTTTATGAGGAAATTATTTCTTTGGCTCTAAAAAAAAGTTACATTTAGTTTCTTGGCTCTCTTTTCATCGAATTTTGTTATTTGGCCTAAAACAAAATTCACTTAGTTTTTTGGCCCTACCGGCCAGACCAAAATACTTCAAAAAATCATAACTCTTCAATACAACATCGAATGAAGATGATTTTTATATAAAAATTATAGATCTCGATGAGATCTACAACTTTATAGTTTAATAAAGTTTTTAAATTTGAGGAAGTTCAGATGCTAAAAAAATTAATAAATTATTTTAATTTTTTTGAGCATCTGAATTTTTTCAAATGAAAAAACTTAAAACTATAAAGTTGTAGATATCGTCGCATCTATAATTTTCATATAAAAATCATCTTCATCCGATATCGTATTGAAGAGTTATGATTTTTTTAAGTATTTTGGTCTGGCTGGAAGGGCCAAGAAACTAAGCGAATTTTGTTTTAAGGTCAAATAACAAAGTTCTATGAAAATAGGGCTAAGAAATTAAGTCGAACTTTTTTCAGGGTCAATGAAATAATTTCCTCATGTTTTATTCATCATCGTCATGTGCGAGTTGTTTTAACTCGTATGGTTATAGGTCGTAAATCTAGATCAAGTAAAACAATATGCCTAAGAAACTCTCCACTATCTAGATATTTAGGGAAAGTTTTTGCTATTTAATATCTTTATTATTTATGATTTTCTTTTATAAGAAAAGAAGATATAAAGGAGAATAGGAAATGAAAAAAGAAAGAAAAAACAACCAGACAAGGACGACAATGGTCTCCACGGAAAGATATGATTTTTTTTTATCAGAATATTTGCATCTCACCTGATTGTCCTCCCTCACTTTACCATATGATACTAATATTAACTGGGCACAGAAAACTAAATTGGATTAAGTACTCGTCTTATTTATATTGGTCTAGCCCAATTCTCAAATCAAACAAACTCTAAGACCTCAAAATAGATTTAGCAACAGACTCTAAGGCCTAAAAATAAATTTAGCGCATAACTAATTATCTCATATCGAAATTTAACAGAAGATTGAACCAACTTAAATAGGTGATTCTTATATTCATTTATCGTAAGTTAAAAAGATAGAAGTCATCACATGGACACGCGTGATTTGATATGATGTGATTCATTCACTGCCAATGAAGTTTAGTACCTTCAAACTTAAAAGTTGACAGTGAGAGGCCGGCGCAAGCGAAATGGATAGACGAAAAATAGTGGCAGAAATTTTGCCTCTTTATTAAAAGGTATAGACTAGTAAATATGCATGTGCGTTGCTATGGGACTAAATACAATTATTATATGCTTAGTTTGGATCAACACCAAGAGCTTCATTGGATACACATATTATACAAGATGTAGAACTAGAATAGATCAGTTGAGAGTTTAGGCTAGTGTTTATATGAGATTGCGTCTAATCCCACGGATAGTTGTGGTAGCCTCGGGGGTGACAGCTCCGATTAGACCTTTGTATTTCACCACATTCGAATTGGTGTTTCGTGGAGTTTTTGGCAGCCTTTTCGAGAATCGGAAAGGTACTACTGCTCTAAAATATTAAGGTGTGATCGTTATGTTTCTTTGAATAAATAACTAGAAGAGAACTCCAGTAACAGAGAAGAACATATGATTCTTGATCTCTCTCTCGTTGTCCTCCTAATTTGGACTATTTATGCTACTATCGTATTATGAAGTTATCTTGTGTGTTATATTATATAAAATTCATATATTATTATTTACCCTCGTTTTAGTTGACAAAATAAATGGTAGGTAATGTCCCCGTCGACAGCGAGGCGCCTGTGGCGACTTCGTAAACTTCAAGATCTATTGGCTCAGTCCTTCGGAGGTGTTTATAGGGGTAGGGTTTGCGTACGTGTATCCAAGGGGTGAGTGTGTGTGCCTATGTGGACAACTGCGTTGTACTGTGTATTCTGAAAAAAAGTATTACAATTATTAGTTATAAACACCAAAAGACAAATTTGAGTAATCACTGACAAAACCCTATATTTGTCGTAATATTTTTGGATACATGGTCTAATGGAACATGTCCACTTATTATTATTATTATTATTATTATTATTATTATTATTATTATTATTATTATTATTATTATTATTATTATTATATATATATATATATATATTCTGACGCTTCTTACGTACGAATAGTAAAATATTAATTATTTTCTTTTTTAAGCTCAAAAGTGCAGTATAGTATAGATTATCACATTACTACTACTATTATTAAGCCGTCTTTTTCATAGGAAGCTCATATTTTAGTTTGAAAATTGGAAAGCCTCACCCAGCCAGGCCAAATTTGAGCTGGCCCATTTGACTATTCGTATGTGGCCTCCAGGCCCGCAACGTTGCTAGCTGTTCCTGCCATTAGATTGGTGATCGAACGGTCCCCATAACGCGCCATACGCTACAAAATGGCAGCGGCCGTGAGCCCGTGACCTGCCTAAACCCTAGCTCATTTTTACCCCTCCCTCCTCTATCTGAGAGACTGAGAGCCGCCTCCCTCTGCCATGTGCGCACGCTGCCGCCTTCCTCCGCGATTCTCCGATGCGGGCACGGCGGCGCACCCGGTGGCCCTTGGCGAAGGAAGTAGCTGGCCGGGACGAGGTCTCCAAGAAGGACCCGGTGGCCCTTTCCGGCACCATGGAGGAGCTTGACCTTTACGTATCTGTGGAGCAAGGAAATCCCTTCGTTCCGGGTTAGTACTTGTCCTCATCTCTTTGTTCAGATCCCCTTTGGCTACGCTCACCACGCCGAGGTGGCTTGGCAGATCTGGTGGTTGAGAGTGGGTCAAGCGCGAGCACGGTGGTGCAGGACCAAGGCTAGCACGAGCAAGGCAGGCTCTGGTTTGAGCAATATCAGCTCCGATAGGACGCGCAGGCACGGACAGGGTAGATCTACGCACATCCCGAGTGCTGCAAGCATGCGACTATTTCATCCTCACGAATCGGCGGCCACACGGTGCCATGCGTCGTGAGTCTTTACTAGTATTTGATTATTTCATTCGGCCTGGCTACCTTGCTTGACTAGTGCTTTTTGTATGGTTTTTTTATGTGCTCACATCGGCACCAATTGGAATCAGCTGTGTCTTGCGTGCAAAGATAGATGGTTGGATTTGTTGCTCGACAGATACATTGTATTGTTAGTTCTTTATTCTCTCTGTAGAAACTTTTTTGTGCATCAGATCCGTGAGATTTTATAGTCGTAGAATGAATGCGCTTGTTGATATGGTTAAAGAATCAGTGCCAAGAAAAACAGTGATTTAATAATTTATGCCTTTTTAATTCTTTGATAGCTATTGCTTACCTGAATGTCAGCTCATCTGTTCTGCATATTTAACCCACTATTTATGTAACGAGCAACAACCTAATGAATTTATATATTTATTTAATTTACTTGTTCATCTTTATTTGTTGTATCCTTTACGTTCGCTCAAGTAGGATGTTCCTGCAAATGAAATTGGTATTAATGACTTTTTTTATAGATTAATATAGCATTTTGCTTCATTGATTGCTGAAAATATCTTTAGTTGACTACTCTGTTGATCTGCTTGTAATCACTGCTCAAATTTGCATCAGTATATCTTTGATCAGTTGATTATTACTTGACTCTTTACAAATATATTCCTACAGATCCAATAATATCGGAGACTCATCTCCTAAAGACGTGTGCCTCCCACTCCGAAGTCCCAAGTTGCTGGATATGTCGGCTTACTTCAGCTTGCTGCTTTGTAATTGGGCAGTTTGGCTATTAACTGACACTGTAATACTGTCATGTTTAATGTAATACCAATTGTATAAATCAATGTATTTTTTTTTCTGAATTTCATATAGAGGGCTATAATTGATGTTATACGTGTGGGCTGTTTACTAATGTTTGTTTACTAATGTATTAGCTGATTTATGTGGGCCGGGAAATAGTTTATGGGTTGAATTCTGCAGTGTGTAAAATTTGTATGGGCTCAAATATGTGGGCTAGAAAAAATGTTGGACTTGAATTATGTGGGCCAAATTGATGGCCTGAAAAGTGTGTGCTGAAGAAATTGCATGGGCTGCAATCATAAAAAAAGGTTATGGGCCAAAAAATGAGAATGGAAAATGGGCCAAATAATTTGAGCCCAAGAAAAGTGGCCCATAAAGAGGCAGCTAGCAAAGTGGGCTTTTAGCAGGCCAAAATTCATTTTTTGATGTTTTTTTCACCTGCCATGTCAATGACATGTCAGCTTTTTATCCTACGTGGCATTTGCCTATGTGGCAAGGTCTAAGACTTTGTGACAATAAACTAAAATCATAAACCAATATGACACTAAAATCCATTGTCATAACCTTGTGACAATAAATATACAAATGTCACATACTTAAAATATGACGCGGGTTTTTTGACGTTTGAGTTTTTGTCAACCAAATGTCATAAACTATAGGTTGTGACATTAATTTCATATATTTTGACGTAAATACAATGTCAAAAAATCACAGACTTCTTGTAGTGAGCCTTGGTTTGATGTTTGGGTGACTATCCCTATGCTTAAAAGGGCTGGTCGTTTCCAGGAATAAAGGTGAAAGTTGACATGAGGACGCCATGGGATGGTGCGCAGCTTGCAGCTTTCGAGGTGTTGACGGATATTTGCAGCCGGTTCAACAAGAGAGCTGATTTGGGGCCAGCAAATGTTTTTCCCAGGGTGGATGCTTTTCAGGGTGAGTGGGCTCAGTCTAGCCAAGCTTCTTTGGAGCGAGGCAGGGATGAGCGTGCTCATAACACGGGTGCTTCTATGAGTGCTATGTTTGCTGTCCTGAGGATGCATTATTCCACTAGAGATAGTTGGATGAAGTGCGTTGAAGCCCTACATGATGCTGTGGAGAAGAAGTTAGAAGCTGAAGAGTGGGCACGTATGGCTCGTCGTAGCTCAGATGACTTGGTGGTAGCTCTCACTGCCTGTCGCAATGAGTTGTTACGATGCACTGGCGCCTTGTTAGCAGCTGATCGCCGTGTCGAGGTGCTTGAGAGGGAGAATGCAGATCTTCGCCGCCAGCTTGACAATCGCAATATGAGCTTGACACGTCAGCGCGATGAGTTTCTGCAGGAGTTGCGTGCTAGTCAGCAGCAGGTTTGGGAGTTGCAGCAGGATGTTCATCGTCTGAACAACCGTGCTGATCCGTTTCATCCTCCGGGTGCAGCGGAGTTTGCTCCTGAGGTCTTCATTGCAGCTGATGATGGTGAAGCAAGTGAGGAAGAAGAGGAAGAAGACCCCGAGGAGATCGTGCCTATTGACGAGAGTGATGACCATGGTGGAAACGTGTCCGGCATGGAAAGTGACCACGATGACTAGGCTTATTCTAGTGATCTTGCCATGATCGGCACCTTTTGTATTGGGAAAACCTTTAATGTCATGTAATGAGAGAACCCTGTGTGTTCAGGGCTGGAACCATCAAACTTTTAATTAAGTAATGGTAACTTATGCAGTTTGGAAAACCCTTTTTGGTTGCGCCTTGTTATTGTGCAGTTGTGTGATGATTATTGAATTATTGTGCCGTTTGTTGGTTATAAAAATGATTATTGATATCTTTTGGGCATAATCTTTCGGTTATCTTTGGCATAACTGACACTTAACAATGGTTGTTATGTGTTGCTACAGATGGCACCTCATACCCGTCGTCATGGATCAACCAGTGGTGGTGGGAATGAACATGAAGATGAGGAGTTGCCGCCTCCTCCACCGCGTACCCAGGAGCAGATATTTGCTCAGTTCTTGGACACTCAGCAAGCGATTCTGCAGCAGATGGTTGCTAGTAACACCCACAATCGCAATCGAGATGGACGCCGCGGAAACGATGAGGACCAGTATAGTAACTATAAGGACTTCATGGACACTAAGCCTCCGGTATTCAAGCAGGCCGTTGAACCGCTGGAAGCTGATGAGTGGTTAAACACTATTGAGCAGTCATTCTCTGTGCTGCGATTGACTGAAACCATGGAGGCTAGCTTTGCTGCTATGTTGCTGCAAGGCCAAGCTGGAATATGGTGGGCCAATCGCAAGACCGCCTACCCTGTGGTCGCTGATATCACTTGGGAGCAGTTCACCAGGGATTTCAGGGGACATTTCATTCCAGCAGGCTTGATCAAGATGAAGGTCAATGAATTCATGCAGCTTACTCAGGGTACCAAGACCCTCACTCAGTATCATCATGCCTTTAACAATCTGTCAAGGTATGCCCCGTGGATGGTGGATACAGATGAAAAGAAGATCGAAACTTTCAAGAGAGGTCTTAGTACCAAGCTTATGAAGACTCTGGCGAACAACGCTCGTACAACTTTTAACGAGTTCATCAGTGAAGCTTATATCCAAGAGAAACAGAACAACTTGTACACTGCTTCCAAGGGAGGCAAGAGGCCATTTGAAGGAAGCTCTTCTCAGTCAAGGACTCCAGCAGCTAGTCGTGCGGTGGCAAATCGCCCTGCTTACCGTCCGGCTGTTCCTGGAGCAAAATTCAGACCCCCTCCAAAGAAGCAGCCAGCGCCACAACGCTACAAGAAAGGTTTCACAGTGCCTTTGAACAAGAACAATGCTCCTCCAAGCAATGCCGTTCAAGCGAGGACCAACCAAGGTCTGGGGCCATGCTTTAACTGCGGTCAACAGGGGCATCTTGCTCGTTATTGTCCTCATCCCAGGCAGGGTCGTGTGCATCACACTACTGCGAAGGAACTTCCGGAAGGTGAACCAGTCACTGCGGGTATGTTTTCTGTGAATCAGCATCCTGCTATTGTTTTGTTCGACTCAGGATCGTCGCATTCTTTCGTGAGTCAAGCATTTGCACAAAAGCATGCATTACCAATTGTTGAGTTGAGCCATAGTTTCCGGATAACTTCAGCTGGGGCTGAAATTTGTACGCGTCATGGTGTCGGGGATGTGACCATTGAGATTGGTAATCGGGTTTTCATCAGTAGTCTTATTGTGCTACCAGGGTTGAGTCTGGATGTTATTTTGGGAGTTAGTTGGATGGACAAGCGGGGTGCGGTGTTGGACGTCCCTAACCGGATGTTGACACTGAAGAAACCCCAAGGTGAAGGCACTTTTCAGGTTCATCTGCCCCGTAGGGGAGATCTTTTTAGTCTCTCTTTCTCAGTTGAGGCCGTGACACTTCAGAGCATTCCTGTAGTGTGTGAGTTTCCTGATGTCTTTCCTGATGATCTACCTGGACTTCCTCCTGATCGAGTTGTGGAGTTTGCAATATAACT
Source organism: Eremochloa ophiuroides (assembly GCA_038502445.1). Taxonomy (NCBI): domain Eukaryota; kingdom Viridiplantae; phylum Streptophyta; class Magnoliopsida; order Poales; family Poaceae; genus Eremochloa; species Eremochloa ophiuroides. The sequence continues at coordinate 56,435,166 of JAHLJS010000004.1, read as the reverse complement.
TATTCCCAGTACGGCACCTATTTCTCGAAGGCCATATAGAATGCCTCCTCATGAATTAGCTGAACTCAAGAAACAACTCCAGGAGTTATTGGACAAAGGGTTTATTCGCCCTAGTTCTTCTCCGTGGGGCTGTCCTGCAATCTTTGTTAAGAAGAAGGATGAAACTTTGCGTATGTGTGTGGACTACAGGCCACTAAATGCTGTGACAATTAAGAACAAGTATCCTCTACCTCGTATTGATATCTTGTTTGATCAATTGTCCAAGGCCAAGGTTTTCTCCAAGATTGATCTGAGATCTGGGTATCATCAAATTAAGATCAGACCACAAGATATTCCCAAGACGGCTTTCTCCACTCGGTATGGATTGTATGAGTATTTGGTTATGCCTTTTGGATTAACCAATGCTCCTGCACATTTCATGTATCTAATGAATTCAGTATTCATGCCTGAGTTGGATAAGTTCGTGGTAGTCTTTATTGACGATATTCTGGTGTACTCTGAAAACATGGAGGATCATGCTGAACACTTGAGAATAGTCTTGACTAGACTCAAGGAGCATAAGCTGTATGCTAAGTTCAGCAAGTGTGAGTTTTGGTTGACTAAGGTACCTTTTCTGGGACATATCTTATCTGCTGAAGGTATTTCTGTAGATCCGTCAAAAGTTCAGCAGGTGTTGGATTGGGAGTCACCAACAAATGTGTCTGAGGTTCGTAGCTTTTTGGGATTAGCTGGGTATTATCGCCGCTTTATCCAAGATTTCTCTAAAATAGCTAAACCAATGCCCAAGTTATTGCACAAAGATACCAAGTTTGTGTGGAGTGAGGAGTGTGAAACAGCCTTTCGCACCTTGCGAACGTTGTTGACTACTGCTCCAGTTCTCGCTCAACCTGATATTGAAAAGCCTTTTGATGTGTACTGCGATGCTTGTGGCACTGGGTTAGGATGTGTTCTCATGCAAGAAGGCCGAGTCATTGCTTATGCCTCGCGTGAATTGAGAAAACATGAGCAAAACTATCCTATTCATGATTTGGAACTTGCCGCTGTAGTTCATGCATTGAAGATTTGGCGCCACTATTTGATGGGTCACAAATGTCATATCTATTCCGATCACAAGAGTCTCAAGTACATTTTCACTCAGCCTGAGTTGAACATGAGGCAAAGAAGGTGGTTGGAGTTGATCAAAGACTATGATCTAGAAGTACACTATCATCCGGGCAAGGCCAATGTCGTAGCCGATGCTTTGAGCCGAAAGTCTCATTGCAATGTATTGCAGCCTTTGCTAGCAGACGGATTCAATCTTGTGCATCCAGTGGTGTTGAATAATATTACTCTCAGTTGTACTTTGGAAAGCAAGATTATTGAAGGTCAGAAAACAGATCCCGGCATATATCATATCAAAAGGAAGATGAAAGAACAAGAAATGCTTCATTTCCGAGTAGATGAAAAAGGTATATTGTGGTTCAAGGATCGATTGGTAGTACCGAAAGACCATGAGTTGAGGAATCAGATTATGGACGAGGCTCATTTGTCCAAGTTGTCTATCCATCCTGGTAGTAGTAAGATGTATCAAGACTTGAAACCTAGGTTCTGGTGGATCAAAATGAAGAAGGAAATTGCAGCCTATGTGGCCAGGTGTGATACCTGTTGTCGCGTGAAGGCTATTCATCTTAAGCCAGCAGGTCTATTGCAACCTTTACCAGTTTCAGGTTGGAAATGGGATGAGATAACCATGGATTTCATATCTGGGTTACCTCTAACGCAAAAAGGCCATGATTCTATTTGGGTGATTGTAGATCGATTGACTAAGATTGCACATTTCTTACCAGTTCGAACTACAGATTGTCCTCATCAGTTGGCACAGCTCTACTTTGCTCAGATACTTCGGTTACATGGTGTGCCGAGGACGATAGTTTCCGACAGAGGCCCGCAATTTATTGCACGCTTCTGGGAGCATCTACACAAGTGTTTGAGAACCAATTTGGTTCGCAGCTCAGCTTATCATCCTCAAACTTCTGGTCAGACTGAAAGGGTAAACCAAATCCTCGAAGATATGTTGAGAGCTTGTGTTCTATCGTCTAAAGGTTCGTGGGAAGAATGGTTGCCTTTGGCCGAGTTCTCATACAACAATAAGAGAGTATTCAAATGGCTCCTTTTGAAGCTTTGTATGGGCGCAAATGTAGAACTCCTCTCAATTGGGTTGAATCAGGCGAAAGGAGATATTACGGGATTGATTTTGTGAAAGAGGCCGAAGAGAGAGTGCATACCATTCAAACACATCTCAAAGCCGCTCAGACTCGTCAAAAGAGTTATGCGGACAAGCGAAGAAGGCCATTGGAATTTGAAGTGGGTGACTATGTATACTTGAAGGTGTCACCTATGAAAGGCGTACAACGCTTCGGAGTGAAACGAAAGTTAGCCCCAAGGTTTATAGGTCCTTTTCAAATTCTGGAAAGAAGTGGGAAAGTAGCATACAAGTTACGGTTGCCACCACACATGTCCCCTATCTTCAATGTGTTTCATGTATCCCAACTCAAGAAATGTTTACGAGTACCGGAAGAACAAGTGGATTTTGGTGATATCAAGTTGAAATCAGATTTGACCTATGAAGAAAAGCCTATTGAAGTAATAGATTACAAAGAAAGAATCACCCATAGCCGAGTGATTAAGTTCTATAAGGTGGTGTGGAACAACCAAAGTTATTGGGATGCGACTTGGGAGCGAGAAGACTATCTCAAGGAAGTCTATCCTTCTTTCTTTAAACAATGGTAATTAACTCTAATCTCGGGGACCAGATTCTTTTAAGGGGGGAAGGGCTGTAACACCCTAGTGTTAGTTACTATTTTTACACTTGCATTTGCATGACATCAAGCATAGATCATGTCATTTCATGCATCATCATCATTTCATTTGAATTGATTTCCTTTAATTGCTATATGTTTGTTTATATGTCCATAACATGCTAAATATGTTGACATGCAAATGTGATGCTTGTTTACTGTTCTAAATGCTTTAGACATGTTTGGGATAACATTTGGAACGATGTTCATGTTGGTGAAATCTCCAAATTGCCCCTCTAGCTCCTAGTTGACTAGAGAGCCCTCTAAAAGCTATTCTGTTTGACCAAACAAGAAGGGCATTTTAGAGATTTTGCATGTCAGTACACCCTTAATCAAAATTGTGTAGAATTTTATAACCAACAAACTTTATTTTTGGGTGAACTCATGAAAATGGTTGGAAGGTGGTCAAAAAGTTGAATTAGTGCAGATTTGGAGTTGTTTTGAAGTTTCAAAAATTTGCTAAGTCCAAAACTGGTTTTCAGTTTCGGTGTACCCATGTTCATCGATCTGTATCTCTCAATCCAGGCCGAACTAGAGTAAAGTGTCTTAATACCAAATGATCTACTCATGTAGCTCTTCAATCCATATTAGTGAAGTTTTCACTGAAACGCACTGGATCACGAGCTAGAGATCGATCAAAAGTCGAGTTTCAGTCGGTTTCTGTAACTGAATCCGGCCGATTCAAATCGGCGTTCGGTCGAACAGCTGGCCGCGACCGCAGACCAACGGCGCCAAGTGGCGACCGTACGCCGGCGTCGGGCCACGCCTGTCTGCCGTGCCTCTGCATAAACCGAAGGCGACACTCCACTCTGTCCCCCGCATGCTCCTCTCGCTCTCACTCGCTTGCTCTCGCCTCTGCTCTCCGTTTTCCCCTCCGCCGTCGCCATTCCGCCGCGCCGTCGCCGCGGTGAAATCCGCCGTCACCGAGCTGTCTCCGACCGCTCCACCTCCGCCGTAGCTTCGCTTTGCTCTGCTCTTCATCCTCGACCTGTTGCCGACCTCAGCCGAGCTAAGGTATAACGGTTTGGCCTTCTCGCCGCCGCGCCATTGCCGGAGCACCGCCGAGCTCTCGGGTCGCCGCGACGAGGGCGATGCCAGGGTTGGCTTCTCTCTCCATTGCTCGTCTAGAAGTCTAAGTTAGCTGTAGATCCAGTCTAGGCCGTCGGATGGGTCGGTCTCGCCGTAGGTTCGCCGGAACCCGAGCTCGCCGTGAACCCGCTCGCCGCCGTGCCGCCATGCGAGCGCGGTCAGTGAGCTCCCGTGTGCAATAGTTCGATTCGTCGCACGCATAGGTCCGCTAGGGTTCCAGGGACACGGAACGAAGCTTAGCCGCGCGAGTAACGGCCGGAATCGGCCGGCGCAAGCTCGCCGGACCACCGCCGTCCGCCATTGCCGCCGTCGAGCTCGCTCCGGTGGGGTACGACCCTCGGCAGTTGGTCCATTGGGTTTGTCTCGTTGCCACGAGTCGGTAGGTAGCCTCGGCGTCGCCGGAGACCTCGCCGTCGGCGAGCTCTCGCCGGTCAGCGCCGGCGGCTCTGCCTCTCTCTCTGACGCGTGGGGTCGGGTTGACCCCGGGGCCCACGAGTCAGTCGTTCGGGTGCGCCTCTGGTTCACTGAGCCGGGTGCACGTAGCAGTTTCTATCGGGTTTGGGTTTTATGATTTATAAAATGAATTTCCAGAAAATGTGTAAAATCTTCCAAAATTCATATCTGGAGTTAGGAGTGTCCATTTGGGGTGAACCAAATTTTGTTATGTTTGTAATTCTGAGCTCTATCAAGGAAAAATATAAAATGTACTTTTGGAATACTTTTTCTATGCAGTTATATTTAAATTGTTAATTGCTTGCAAACTTGATAAATGCATAAGTAATTGCAGGAATGTGCTAAAAATGTGATTCCACTTGCATTCATCTTTTTTAGGGAAGTAGAATCTATGAAAAATATGTTTGCTGGTGTTTCACTGTTATTTATATGATTTCTAGTATAATGTGCCTTTTATGATTTAATCTTGCAAAAATCACCATGCTTAATGTGTTAAGGTTATGGTCATGAATATTTTTCCTGGACCATGTTATGTTGGAAAGAAGCTAAAAAAATTGGGAAATCTGTTGTTTGATAGTTTTCACTGTGTTAAGTATTTTCCATTTTTTAAAAGGCTGGTTGCTTGTTATTTTTGTGTAGACTGTTATACTTGTCCAAATTACTGGAAATTTTGTCAATAGGCTAATCTGGATGTGTAATAGCTACTGTAATTTTTATGGATTTTTCTGGTCACAGTAAACAGTAGGTCCAGTTATAGGCTAGGGTTTGTTTAGTTGTTTTTAAGCAAATATCTTTGGGTGTGAAGTGTTTTTATGCATTTCTGTGAGGTTCAGTATTATCACCTATTTTAAACAGTAAAGCTGATCCTACTTTGAGCTTAGGGCAGCAAGGTTAATGTTTTGTTTATATGATGTTGCTCATGCTTATTAATTATAAGTTGGTTGTGATAGGTTAGTTGATGCATGTTGATTATTAAGTGCAGGTTGTACACCTCTCACCCGGGACAAGAAATTGTTCTATGCTTTGCTTAAGAAGGGTGAGTATGAGTTAGCTATCTAGAGAAGAAATATGCACGTACTCAGTAAATGAGTGTGGATTGTTAAACTGATTGCATATCATAGGTTAATTTGTGCATCTCTATCTTACATTTCATGTGCATTCTCAGTTCTCACATATGCATATCATGCATACAGGATCGCCGGGAGGCGTGACGCTGTTGCAGTTTGATCCACCGGAGGAGGGAGTTCCGCCGGAGATTGAAGTGCCAGAGGTTCCCGAAGGCCAGGAAGAAGAGGCTGAACTTCCAGAGTGCCCTGATCACCAACCTACTAACTTTGTGAAAGGCAAGCCCCGGAGTATCCCTAAGTCTCCACCTACTCTTTTTACAAATGCACTGGTCTTTATTAAATCGTATGATTGTGCACTTAATTATAGGAGTTGATATGATACTGTTGCTGCATTTATACCTTGTCCACTTATACTTGATCCTGAAGTTATTACTAGACAAGGGGATGGGTTCGATCTTATGCTTAGCCATGCTTAGACCGATAGAAGTCGAGGGATTTCCTGTCCTTCGCGAGCATAGGTGGTTACTAATGATGATGGGGTTGGATTCCACATGATGGACTATATGTGCCACCATGCCACAGTGTCTAATGAGAGAATCAAGGCTAGGTAGCGGGGAGCCGCAAGACATGGTTGAGGTCATGCCGTCTTCGGTGCTGCTTGCGGCCGACTAGGACGGAGGCCACCAGACATCAGTTGAGATTGAAAGACGTCGTCACATAGCTGGCCAGATAAGTCGTTCTGACCGCGAAGCCGAGTATTTCTTTCTGAGCCGGGAATTGGTGCGACAAGGCAGACATATTCTGGAGGTAGAAAGTATGTGCGGAGACACCATCTTACCAATGGCAGGTCAGGGACCTGATGCATCCTGGAAGTGGGTTGGTCTCTGAGAATATGGTCCCCGCCAAACTCGCGACATATTGTGTCTCAAAAAGATTTAACGGTGGCCCAAGAAGCCAGTGGCTCGGCTGACAGGGTTTGTGATTGGCATATTTGCCAGCTGGTACAATCGATTCGAATCGCCATCTCTCCTGGTTAGTGAGAAACTGAACTGATCTTCTGGTGAGGTAGAGGCTAATAACTTGAACATAATGATTATGGTGAGATGAGGTTGATATCTGTGGATATCAGAAATCATATGGTTTTATTGATTGCTATAATATTCAGTGAATGCTTAGTATAGTGGCTAATCTTAGTAAATAGCTTAACTGAAATCGAAGCTTATCACAATTAAAATGAATAAGTTGAGGATCTACTGTAGTAATGCTTTTGATGCAAAAATGATGCTACCCTCTGAGCTCCACCAAATAAGCCTTGCATATCCTTGAGAGTCTTTTATTTACTCCCTGTCGGGTAAGTCTAGCTGAGTACAATTGAGTACTCAGGGTTTTATTCCCATTGTTGCAGATGGTGTAGTCTACTTCGCGTGTTGCAAGAATTGCTTCACCCCTGCGGGCGAAGAAGACTAGACCCGAGGGCGGGGTCATTATCTATCCTTAGATGTTGTAAGAATGCTGTGACAGGGTCATTTGATGGTACTCGTATTTGAACTCTATGGTGTAAAACTATGTTGACTTTCGCTACTACTATATTTGTGTAAAAGACTATGTTGTACTCTGATATTTAAATTCGGTTGCGAACTTATGTGTCATGTGATCGGGTATTGCTGAATGAATGATCCTTGGGGTATGAAATGTTTGAAATCCATCGAGATTTCCGGACTACCGGGTTTATATTGGCTCAAGTGCGACTGGATTGCGATTAAAAATGTGATCGTTGTACTTGTGCTCGTATAAATTGGTCGGTTCTGTGACAGCGCGCGAACGCGGCCACGACGGTGGTGTCGCGCATGAACGCGCGGCCCTGGCAGCGGCGGCGCGTGCGGTCGCGCGGTCTCGAGCGAGGAGCAGCGGCTGGAGCTGCTCAGAGCAGAGCAGGAAGCGTGGGGAGGCAGGGAGCGGCGGCGGCTAGGAGGAAGATGAAGCAGGAGGCGGCGGCGGCGGTTCTTATAGTGGAGGCGGCTAGGGTTCATCGGAGTCCTCGGCGTCCACGCCATTGATGCGACGGCCGGGGCACATGGCGTGCATCGTGGGGCACGGACGCCGAGAGCGCCAGGGTTCGCGTGGGGGCGCGCGCGTGCTTGCGCTCGGGCGGCGGCGGCTAGGACTGGGTGCGGCGCGGCTAGGGTTTCCAGGTGGGGGCGCCGGTTGGGCCTCTCGGTCCAGCTGGGCCGCGCGGACATGAGGAGCAGGGGCGCGGCTGAGTGGGCCGCTAGGTGGGCTAGCTGGGCCTCGTGCGTGAACGGGCCAAGGGAAAGGGTGAGGCGCGCTGGGCTGGGAGGTGGAGTGATGGGCCGCGCTGCTGCTTGGGCTGCGCTGCTACTTCGGCCAAAGGGGAAAGAAGGAGGGTTGGGCTAGATTGGAGAAGGTAGATGGTTTCCCTTTTCTAATATTTGAAATTGGAGAAATTTAGGTGACATTTGTGAGTTAGTTTGAGATGAAATCAGACGGGTTATGACTCATGGAGAGGAGAATAATCCCTCCACTTGTTAGGGTAAATTGAGGGGTCCGAATAAATCCTATAGGGTCTTGGAGAGATTTAGAAAGGGGAATTGCTATAGAATCGTGCACTCCGACACAAACCCATCACTAACTCACCAACACGAGCACACTCCTACAAACAACTCTACATGTATGCAATGATCGTTAGCGGGTTAGTCTCGATTCGACCTAGTAACTACATGCTTCACACACATTGCAAGAAAAATTTTGGAAAGTTCAGATTTTTGTTTATCAAAAAACCCGGGTTGTTACAGTCCACCCCCCTTACAGGAATCTCGCCCTCGAGATTTAGGGTGTTAGTTGTCAGCGGCATACCGATGCAAGTTTGCAAGTAAAGCTTTTGAAGAAGGGTTTTGATAAAACAGTTTTTCATGAGATCCTTTTTAATAAGTTAAATGGGAGAAGCCATTTATACAACTTATTATTATCTATTTATTTTTATAGAAGATTTTTTTAGTCATTTTATGAATCAAATTGGGGTAGGAGGTAAGTTTTAAATCCAATAACTCTTATTTAGAAAATAAACCTTTGTTCGAGATTAATCGTGGTGTTTGGAAACCGAATAGTTCGTATGTTCGTAAAGCCTTTTGAAAGTTTTTGTTTTCGTGAACTTTTTGAAAACACCTTTTTTAAACGAAAATAGGTTTTCGCCATTTTTTTTAATACACACGCAAAAGGCTTTGTTTTGCAAAACTTTTCTCTAAAAGAACTTTTGGAACATAGCTTTCATAAATCTTTGCTTTCGGAAATAGTCGTTAAAGGATAAGTACTTTTCCCAAATTTTTACTGAAGGAGGCCACGGCAGTTTTGAAAACTTTATTTTCATGAGGCACTCTGAAATAGAAGAGAAGAATCATTGGTAAGGAAACTCCATGAGATATTTATCAAGTTTTGATTTCTTTAGAATTATTATTTTCATTTTAAAATTAGGAAAGATTCGCATTTGAAAATATTTGAAATGAATTTCACTCTCTTTTTAACAACGTGGGGTTTTGAACCTTTTAAATCAAATAGGTTTTCGCAAAGATAACTTTTCACAAACTCGATTTTTCCTTTGCAAGCATATTTTTAAGAGTCCGACTTGGAAATTCAATCGTGCCCAAGTACCCTTTGGGGGCGGTCACGATCATGCCACGTTACCTGCATACGCCCGGCAGCAAGCCATGTGGATGCATCACACATGTGGCCCCAAGTTTCGTAGCGGTACCGTAGGTCGGGAACGATTTGTCCCATCGGGTTACTAGGACCGGCTTGATATCCCAAGCAAGAGGGAAGAAGAGGCTTTTTTTTTGAAAAGCCCGTTTTGAATGATTTAAAAGTTTATTCTTTGAAAACTTATTTTTAAATTCTTTTTATTTCACAAACTTGTGGAAGAAGGGCTACAACCCAAAATTTCGAAATCAACACAAAATTGTTTGAAATTGGTGGTACCCCTTTTTTTGTCTTTTGAAACTTTAAGATACTGGTGATTTTTGAAAGAAAGGATTTCTAAGTTAAACCATTTTATAATCCTTTTTGCAATGGACTTTTGGTCAAGGTACTTTAAAGTGGCGGTATGCGTAGTTTATTTTGAGGAAGATGTTTCGCAATTGCCAAAAGTCATTCAAGCGTGATCGTTTTGGAAACTTGTTTGGAAATTGGAAACTTGTTTTGAAAACTTGCTTGGAACCGGGAAAATATGAAAAGAGTTTTGAAATCGATGCAAGTTTCGGAAAGCAAAAATATTTTGAACGACTTATTTTCCAAAACGGTTTTCAAAACTTAGTTCAGATTTTAAATCAAAGCATCACTTCCTTTTGTTTACTTTAAATAAAACCAATTTTTGAAAAAAATGAGTTGGAAATCATTTCTCATTTTTGAAAATCACGGCTTTTGCAATTAAATTGGTTTTCGAAACCCGTCCTTTAAAAGCAGGTTGTGAAAACTTATTTAGGTTTTGCTAAATTCTTTTCACAAGAGTTGAGAATACCTTCTTTTTTTTTCACAAATATAAATCAGGTTTCCATCTATTTGGAAAAACAAAGTTTACTTGGAAATAAAGTGGAGCTTTTGTGAAATTAAAAGCTTTTAAACAAAATTTGAGCCGGTGATTTTCATGTTTCGGAACCATTTTGTCGAAAAATAAAACTTTTGTCTTTTGGAAGAAATTTTGTACACCTTTTGAAAGACAACGAGTTTTCAATTCATTTGTAAGTAGTTTTTTTTGAACACCCGACTGGTAGGGTAAATAACCGAAGTTGTTTTCTTTTGAATGTTCAGAAAGTTTTGAAATCGGTTTTATTGTGAAATGGAGTTGCTTATAAATATAAAACGAATCTTTTCAATCCAAAAGTAGGGAGGCAATTTTGAAAATGCATGGAGTTGAAAATCTGAAATCCATCTTTGAAAAGGAGTGGTAAAGATATGCTGCATCGGTCTTGTATTCCCCATTTGGCGGTTAGGGTAACATATCTGGTGATATGACGGTCTTGGCTTCCAACTAGCCAGGTTTCGATCCTAGGACCTGTGGGTTATGGGCGGTTCCTGGAGCCTCACGTTTATATAAAAATAATCTATAGCCTACACTCAGGCAGTATAAACACAAGAACCATAAGAAGCAAAAAGATCCAGGCAATCAGGCAGCATTACAACTCCTATATGCATAGTGTTGACTTAAGGCGACTCCTGAGCCTTTATAGTCTTACACATCTATCGGTCTATCGTGGGCAATCAATTAGGGAAGTCCACTTCCTATGGATCAAATTGAATAGGTAAGATTAGTTAGCGGAAGAATTCAAGGTGCGGGGAAAGAATCAAGTGTTAGTATCAAAACTCAAGGCGGATGGGCAAGGTGCGTTCGCAAATAGTTATTAGATAGAGTTGTCAGCCAAAATACTAGTATCTGGACCTAATGGTCTCGTCCTAAGGTCAAGTATGGCTCTGATACCAACTGAAACATCCTCGATTTTCCGCGATCGGAAAATCCACAGAATGAGATATAATGTGATAAAACCAAAGATTGATCTTATCGCATTATCATATATCAGTTGATATAAAAGTCATACATCGAGATTACTTACAAAATATTACATCAACTGAGGGGACACCTATTACAGGGTTAATCTAGCGGAAGCATATCTAGTCGTCATCAGAGTTAGCGGAATATGTCATCGAGTGAAGGCTCCTCCTTCACGGGTACCATCAGAGTTATTCTTGGCGCAGCATAGTCTTCATCTCCTGAACCAAACTTGAGCGTAGGCACGAGACCTTCTAATACTTCTTATCTCAATATCTCTGTTAGTCAGGTAATCTGCACACCGCCAGATATGTGCAGGCCATGGTCAACACCGATGAGCTTTAGTGGAAAAGAGAAACAAAGGATCTGGCGATCCTAATATTTGGCTGTGGTTTGCATCCTAAGCGCATGCAAGGTAGTATCAAGTAATAATATCATAATAGTTTGTCAAGTTTTAACCCATATCACACCATCCATCAGTCCATCCCAGTTCCACTATCCCACCAATACATCACCTCACACACACACCTCACGCTCAGTCGACAGGCCCAACTCCCTCTCGGGTCCTGCCTCAACGGCACACTGCCGCATCGGGCACACTGCCGGACAATCATCAACCAGGGGGAGAAAAGAATATCGCTCTCTACACTAGACAGAGCCTCACAGGAAAGGTCCATAGCCGATGAATCGGCATATGTATCGATCGATCAACCATAACACTCTGCAGAGGTTTTACCACTCACAAGATTAGCCATCATCGATGCTGTACAATCATCTAGGCAGAATTCCGGGTGCTTGCTTGCCTAGGTCGATGCCACCCTACCACTCAGCCCTGGGTAACTTTGGCCCTACGCCGAAACGCTGAGACTGGGAGACGCAGTACCGGGCCCAATCAGTGGTACTGCGCATCTAGAACGGTGCGGGAACTGTAACACCCCAGGTGTTAGTCACGAGCTAACCAGCGAGTGTGAACCTAATCAAGATATGTAAATCAATGATCTTGATCACTATCTCACATTCATCTTCATCTCCCATGGCTATTGTAAAAGTCTCATAAAGATTTGAAACAAGAATCCACTTGAGATAGCAAATCATATGCTTGTTTGGATTTATTGATTTTGTAAAGATGAGCATGCAAAGCCAACCAACCTTTGCAACCTTGTCCAAACAACTCTATTTGAACTCTACAACAAAAGTCATGAAGGACTCATGTTGAGCAAATGCCAAGAAAATACCTTTATTGGCCTAAACATCTACTCTGAGCTCTCTAATTACATTAGTTTGACCAAAGTGGAAATATTAATTTGGAGCAAGATATGAAGTTTGACCCAAAATAAAAGTTACAGATATTTTGGAGTAGAACAAATCTTATTTATGGACCAAGTCATGATTCAACCTCTAAGTGCCTCAAAAAGTGGACACAAGACAGAAGAAAAATCTGATTACAGGACTTGATTAAATTCAAAGTCTGAAAATGGTGTTGATTTCATGGCTTTCCCGTGTTCTCCAAATTTTGTTAAGTAACTTGAGTTGGACCAAAAATAGAAGTTGTTACAAACTCTTTAGGGCACAACATATCCCAAGTTGAGGTCAATCCAACACTATTTGAGAAGGTTTTGACATCAATCCTTGATGCTAATTAACCTACTGACGGCAGCATGTTTGGAACTGATTATCTCCGAATCCTCTCAGCTAATGGACAAAAACCCTTAATGCAAACTGTACAGCATCTCTGGATCTCCAACTTTTCTAATTGGCCCATGACCTAAATACGAACGCAACCGGCCCAAAACAGCACCTCAAGTTTGCCTCATTCAAACCCGCCGGCTGTTTGACGAAATGCCACAATGGGTGGACACGCGCTGCTCATGCAGAGCTCGCACCCCCACCATTGCTGGGCGCTGCTGCCGCGTGCCCTGCTCGCCCTCGCGCATGAGACGGCAAAAGGCGACCCCTGCTCGCCTTCCTCACTCTCCCATTCACTCTTCCACCCCCTCGCCCTCTTCCTCGCTCCCTGCCGAGCGCGCAGCACGCCGCCGCCATTGCCGGCCAGGCAGAGCTCGAGCTAGCCGTCGTTCTCGTCCCATGGCAAAAAAATTGACTGCGCCATCATTTTCCTCGCCTCACACTGCCTCCTATGAGCCCTTTACTCGGAGCTCCCCGTCACCGGAGCCTCGCGGCCGGTGGAGCCGTCGCCGGCGGCCCGCCTGCTACTGTGGATAGGCCGCCACGGGCCGCGCCGTGCCAAGCCACGGGCACTGGCAGGTGCGCCGGGGGTCGGGCTAGCTCCGGCCCCGCGCTGCCGCCGTTGGCCGCCTCCTCGCCGGAGTTGGCCGAGCCGGCAGAGGTCCCGCGCGCCCGCCTCCGCTTTGCTCTTCGAACCAGAGGAAGAAGAAGGGAATCCCCTGTGTGCCTTTGCTCTGTGTATGACAGGTGGGGTCCAGCGGTCAGCGGGTCCCGCGTGTCATCTTCACTGGAGAGCTTGCTGGGTGCATGGACCGTGTGGATCTAGCGAGATCAGGGGTTAAATGTGTATTCGGTTTCATTTCAGATTTCTTGCTATTACTTGTAAAATCAATATCTAGTGTTTGGGGGCTCCAAAAATGATGAGGCTTGTTTTTTTAGATTTGTGGTAAAGTTTTCTGCATGTTAATATAGTTGGTTGTGTCATGTATGCCTGTATTTATGCTGTAGAAATTCATTATTGAAATGTGGTTTAGAAGTTCATTTAAATTATCCCGATCCACATTTTGAGAAATATATGTCCAAAAATCATGATTCCAATTTTGTTAGTCTTCTAATGACATGCACTAGCTCATAAAAATATAAAACATATAGGTCGTTTACTATTTTATTGGTGTTTCACATTTATCTTTTTAAATAGGAAATAAATGGTTGAATTGCTTGTTATTTTTGTATCTGAAGTTATATTGCTCCAAATGGTATGAAAATTTAATTGTAGACTCTCTGTATGATGTGTGATATATGGTTAAAATTTCATGATTTATGGTGCATGTATGACTGAGTTGTTGATTTATATTCTTTGGTGCATATTAAGTGGATTTAAATACATTATAAATAATATATTGTGGTAAAAATGGAAAATGGTGTTCCACTACCTTTGCATGATATTGTGTTAGCCTGAGAATCAATAATATGGTCATGTTGTTTCAGAAAATGTTGAGTTTCGTATTTAATTTGCTCTCCAATGCTTTATTGCATTATAGATTTGTTTATTTTGTAATAATTAAATTATGGAACCTGAGCATGTAAGATTTGAACCTTGGTCATGATTTGTAATCACCTAGCTCTCATAAAAGTTTGGGACTCATTTGAGATGTTTACCATATAACTTAAATAATTAAATAATGGGTTTTTATGTAATAATGAGTGAATAATTAAAGACAAATGAATGCATATATGTTCTTGTGATTCCTTAACATGCTTTGGTCTGAGATGAGTCTTGTATGACCATGTAATCATGTTTGGAGCTATCTAAATAGCTCATTCCTAAGTGTGCTTAGGTGATAAATAAGGGAAAAGCATGTTTTGCTTATATGCTGAAAATGGCTGCAGGCATAGTCCCTGTTGTTGTGATGATTTACCTAGGAAAATGATGTTGCATGAGAATGTGTTATATACAAAAGTTGTAGCTAACTTCATTGTATAGCTTGTCCTAAAGTTTCATGGTCATAGGCCTGATAGTTTAGGAGTTATGGCTTTTGGACGACTGCTGTCAGGTTTTGCCAATTTTCTGTCTAGATCTGATTGATTGCATTATTTGACTGAGTTATGCTTTGAATCACTTCTTGGTGATAATATATCAGTTGTAGTATATTTCTTTGTCTTTCCAAATTATCTAGGATCATCCCTTTTGATGGTCTAGATCCGTAGTTTTGATTGTTTGAAGCGTGAGGACAGAATCTGTCCAAATCTGGACAGAGCTGCCTTCTTTGTGTTGTTTGACCTTTATGTGTATTGAATCATCTTAACATGATAATAGCAAAGTTGTAGAAAATTTTAATAGCTTTTCAGAAAGGCTTAGATCACCCTGGTTGGATGTACATAGCTTCAGTTATGGTTAAATCTTACGCTTGCTGTCCTGCTGCCCATAAACTGCAAGTGTGGGATTATGATTGCTTTGACTTTGTTTTGCTTGGTGTGATTGTTAGCTTATGGTTCAGTGATGGTAGATTAACATGCCTTGTATTACTTCCTTTTATTCATACATGTGCATTGTGCATCTCATTTAGGTACGATAGATGAACACGTGGAGTGAAGGACATGATGATGGAACTAACCACAAGACGGTGTGGTGGACTAATCACGAAGGTGGAAGGACTAATCGAGTGCTTGGATGGGAAATGCTCGTCGAACAAGTGTCATCTAACAAACGCTAACTTAGTGTTGAACCCCAGGCAAGCCCCGGAGCATCCCTAAGCCTCCACCTATCTCTTTTTATAAATGCACCGGTCTTTATTAAATCGTATGTTTGTGCATTTAAGTATAGGAGTTGGTTTGAAATCGTTGCTGCATATCTACCTTGTCTACTATATATGTGAACCTGATACTATTACTAGACAGGTGACCGATCTTATGCTTAGCCCTGCTTAGATCGGTAGAAGTCGGGTGATTTCCTGTCATCCGCGAGAAAGTCGGGTGATTTCCTGTCATCCGCGAGTGTAGGTGGTGACTGACGAGATCCACATGGTTGGCTATATGTGTCACCATGCCACAATGAAATAATGAGAGAATCAAGGCTAGGTAGCGGGGAGCTGCATGACATGGGTCATGTTGACTTCGGTGCTGCTTGCGGCCGACTAGGACTGAGGCCACCAGACATCAGTTGAGATTGAAAGACGTCATCACATATGTAACACCTAGAATTTTGCAACATTTTAAAATTAGAGAATTTACTTAATTATGCAATTAATTGTTCATGCTAATATAGGGAAAATAGATTTTTTGGGGAAATTAAAATAAAAACCTAGTCAAAACATGGTTGTTGCACTCATGCTGCTGCATATTTATTTTGTGATGCTTGAATTATTATTTGGTCTCTCAAATATTTGAAAATTTCTTTTGAAAACTTGTTGGAAAAATAGAAATAGAAAAAAAGAAGAGGTAGAAGTAGAGTGCAGCAGCAGCCCAACCCAACCCAGCCTGCTACCCCTCTTCCTCTCTCTCGGCCCACTCGGCCTCTTTCCTCCCTCTCTTTTCTCTCCTGGGCCGAGCCCAACCAGCCAGGAGAAGCCGCTGGCGCCCTCCCTCCGTTCCTTTTTCGCCGACAGGTGGGCCCTGCCCTTGCTTTCACTGACGAGCCGGGCCCGCGTGGCAGCCTCACTTCCCACCTTCCCTCTTCTCCTCCTCCGGTTTCCTTTCGCAGAGGAGCAGAGCTCGCCGCCTCGATCTCCGCCGGCAAATTCTCCCCTCCCCAAATCCCTCCTTCCTCTTTAGAGCGCCCTCGGGGCTATTTAAGCCGGTGCCCGATTCCCTGCCACCCCTTCGAACCCTCGTTGCGCCTCCCCTTGCCTCTCGCAGCACGCAGAGCACACCGCCGCCAAGAACTTTCCGCCGCCGAGACCAATTCGTCGAGCTCGGCGACGATTTCCTCTCGGTGAACCCCTCTTGAGCTTTGCGCCGTCTCGGTGAACTCCCCGAGCCGTTTTCCCCCTCGGATTGGGCACTGACGCCGCCTCCCCGCTGTTGCAGGACCCCGCCGCCGCGCCGAGCTCCGCCCTCGCCGTTGAGGTCCATCACCGAGACCTCCTCCGTCCAATTCAACCGTCACATAGGCATCGTTGTGAGGTAAAGAAGCCTCGCCCACCAATTTTTGTTCGTTTCGCTCCTTCCCGAGTCGCCGGCTAGCTCACCGGTGAAGCCCGGCCGCCATAGGCCCTGCTGCACTTTTCCCATCCCGTTGCGTGCCAAATGGTGGCCTCCAAAGTTCTCGCAGCAAGCCTAGCTACCTCCCCGGACTTTTCCCGGCCCAAACCAGGCACCGTAGCCCCGAGATCGCTGTCTCCGGCGAGGGCGCCGCCGCCGGCCGCCCAACTCCGGCGAACAGAGCAACTCCTCCCTGGGCGGTCTAATCCTGGCCGCCCATCTCCATATCAACGGCACCGAGAGCTCGATACCCCTTCGGTGCACGGCTACAGCGTGGACTCGGTCCACCCGCGCACACGCGCTGGTCCACGGACAGCGTGGTGGACCCGACCAATCACATCGTGCCACGTGGCAGTCAGCGGGGTCAGCGCGCAGCCCTTTGCGCCTCCTCGGTATTACGCTTCTCTATTTCGAAAACGTATTTCCCGGAGTTCAAATGAAAAGGCGTTTTCAATTATTTACAAAACTGCCACCGATCTTATTTTATGTGTAATTTCTCCGTTTTAAATCCGTTTTGAACGATTCAAATTTCGTTAGATTTGTAATTTCAAGATCTACATGTTAATACCATTATTTTATATATTGTGAACTTTTAAAATTTGAGGTATATTTAACCTATTATTTTACAAAGGAAAATCTTGAAAAATCCATAACCTAATCGTTTTAACTCCGATTGGATTCGTTCAAATTGCGTTGGGTTCGTAATTAATACCTTCTTTCCAGTGTTATAATTTTTACCTATATTAGTAATATTTTATTTTCAAGTGTTATTTTAATCCCTAAAAATGCATTAAAACTCGGAAAATTCATATCTTTCACGTTTTAAATCCGTTTTCGATGATCTTTATATCGATGTGATCGTAGCAACGTGTAGATCAGTTTTATAAACTTTTTAATTGGTTTTCTCACTGTTGGTGTACTGTTCTAATTCATACTCTTGTTTGCCTTGCATGAATGCCCCTGTATGCTTGTATTATGGTGTTTGATCGAGTATAGACGGTGAGCAATTCGACGTTGGTTACGACCCGCACTTCGAGGACCAGCAAGACCAGCAAGACTTCCCTGAGCAAGGCAAGTAATTCATGGGATTATCCTTGTTACCTACTTGTGGAAGCTTTTTATAAATATCTTATGCATGCAATTCCTTGTCAACCCTAGTGAATTCCATAGATTTGTACCTGTTACCTTGATACCTATGGTTTATGCATGTGGATGGGTTGGCTATGCTATTAATATCATGATCTTGTAAATTGTCTAATGGTAATGCAATGAACTTTAAAAGATGACTTTATCCGTAAGTGAACCTCCGGGAAAACCGCGCATCTATGAGTGCTAATGGGCTCTGGTTTTAGTTCAGTAAAATGCTCTTGTCTAGCTTGTTAGTAGTTACCGAAAGGCGCAAGTGGGGTGTGATTAGCCGGGATAGCTTATAGTTTGGCCCCTGTCTGGAATGATGTGTATAGGCTGCGGTTATGTGCCATCAGGCAGGGGAAATATTATAAGAACAGGCACAGTATCCATAGCGGCCCCTAACTTGTTAGACAAGACTTTTGAAAGACTTCATAGTGATACCCTGCTCACTCACCTTGGTAGTGTTTTTGGGAGTAATTAACCCGAGCAAATGGGAATCACGGCTCGTAGTGAAAGTGTGCAACCTCTGCAGAGTGTAAAACTGGTATACTAGCCGCGCCCTCGGTCATGGGTGGCTTGGAATCCTCATGGAACAGAAAGTATTGTCATTGTTTAATTGTTTATGCTTACTACTTCACTTTACATTGATCATGAATATGGGAATTTAAGAAACACCATTGATGCTACTTATTGTGCTATAATTAAATGTCTTTAAAAATGCTCCCGCAACATAACCACATACAGCTAGTTGAGCCTCATGAACCCTGTGTTTTACTTGCTGAGTACGAAATGTGCTCACCCTTGCTATTACCACACAACAGATGAAGATTGGAGTTATGATTACCGCAACGAGTTCTAGACTTGTTGTCAACCAGTCAACGTCCCTGCGATGAAGCTGCCACGAGAATTATCTTTTCCGCTGAGATGTTGTAATAAAGTACTATGATTTAAATATTGTTCGCTAAGTAATAAACTCTGCAATGGTACTATTTAATTTGTCTAGCATGTGTGGACTTGATCCTTGGCACACATATGAGCCTTTATACATCCTGGTGTTGTTTTTGATATCGGGGTGTGACAAATTTGTTATCAAAGCTTTGTTGACTGTAGGACGCAAGCCTAGATAGTAAAAATCACATAGGTTTATTTTTGCACTTAAATTTCAGCCTTGACTATTTTATTACAACTTTGTTTTATGCTATACTTCCTTATTCTATTACAAATAGTTTGACTCTAGCTTCTCTTTTCTGATCTTGTAGATGGTTCTCACTCGTTTCGCCGCTCGCCGCTCTGCTGCTGAGGCTGTTTCTTCTCGCGGCGTCGCCTCCTACGTCGCCCAGTTCTCTCCCAGCGCACCCAGAGTGGAGCCAGCACCGCCGGTGGAGCCCGAGGTCGTGGTTCTCTCCGACGATGAGGAGGAACCCACTGAGGTCCTCATGTTCAATGACGACGTGGAGGAGGAGATCGTGCCAGTCACTCCGACGTCGCCAGCTCCTACACCGACGCCTGCACCTGCACCGACTCCCCCTGCACCTGAGCCAGTGATGGAGTGGTTCCGTGTTACCACCATCAAGGACCCGGCGCCGAACGCGTATCAACACTCCCTGCTGCAAGAAGTGTTGACTACGTACTACAGTGACAAGCACCCGGTCATCGAGTACCTCTGCTCGAGACACACCCACCCTGAGGAGGCGACCTACTACAAGACCCTGTTGGCAGTCATCTACTGGGAGCCTGGACAGCCGAAGCAGGCTCCTCATCAGGTCTTCTTTTCGCCTGCCAGGAGGACTTCAGCTCACGCCAGCATGGAGGATGCTGCGCAAGTGGCGTACGCATTCTACCATGGTCTTCGCTATGAGCTCATGGAGGAGGATCGCTTTCGCCACCTGCCCCGCTTTGAGCCCTGGGCTGGACGAGCTGTGGTGACCCAAGCTGATCCCCTGCATCCGACGTTGAACACCACCGCTCTGCACGTCAATGCCTTGACGGAGCAAGTGGTGGGGCTCCAGGGAGAGCTGAAGGGAGCACACTCAGCGTCACGGCGTCTCCAGAAAGAGAATGATTGTCTGCGGGCTATGCTCAAGAAGTCCCCCCGCTACACGAAGAATGAAGACTTCACGCTTCACGTTAATAAGTTCTAGGTTACCCTTGGGATTCATGTAATAAATCGTTAGCTGCGTCTATTGAGTCTTGGTGTGCTTGTAAGATTGGTGTGAGAACATGATTTATTATTATGCACTTGTGTGATTTGGATCTTTGTTATGAGTGTTGGAGTGCTGTAGACTTGTCTACGGTACTTCTTGAACAAGTAAAAATTAAGTTGAGGTCTTTTTATATATTGTTGGGTTGGTTTATATTCTCGTTACCCTTGCTGTTTTCTGGAGATCTGATAATGCAAGTGTCATGAAATTTTTATGAGATAAACTAGACTTCAGTGCCTTTCCAGCGCCGTATCAATCACCTTCATATCTATTATGGATCAAGAGTTATGACTGTTGCAATCTGGTATAACTGTGCTGTCTGGAAGTGCTGAGCAGCTTCTGTAAATTGTGAATTTGGACCTGGTAACTGTCAGAATCTGGTAAAGTGGTCTAAATGAAAGTTGTAGAAAATTTTATAAGTTTTCCAGCAATGTATAGAACGTCTCGTTTGGAGTTCTGTAGCTCCCTGTACGATCGATTTACTGCACTTCTGTTTCTGAGAACTCGTCCTGAAATTTCAGTTTCTCTATTCATGTTGGTTATTTGGGTATTGTCTGAGAATCGTTATGTATGTTGGGTTGACAGATGGCCGGAAGGAGGAACCCCAGAGGCAACCCACCACCTCCACCACCCCCCATGATCAGCCCTGAACAATTCATGCAGATGCAAGGGCAGTTCATGGAAGCAATGACTCACTTCATGCAGAATCTTCAGCAGGGTGGAGCACCACCACCACCGCCACCCAGGGACAGGCGCAAGGACTTCCTTCAGGGACGTCCTCCAGTGTTCACACATGCCACAGACCCCCTAGAGGCCGATGATTGGGTCCGTGCTGTGGAAAAGCAGCTTAACATTGCGCAGTGCAATGACATGGAGAAGGTCCTGTATGCTTCAGGGCAGTTGCAGGGTGCAGCCCAAACCTGGTGGGAGTCTTACCAGGATGCATGGCCTGCGAATGCTCCTGATGTTACTTGGGATGAGTTCACTAGAGAGTTTAGAGCACATCACATTCCTCAAGGTTTGATGGATCAGAAGGCTGAAGAGTTCCGGTCTCTCCGGATGGTGTCCATGTCTGTCAGCGAATATCATAACAAGTTCGCTGAGCTGGCACGCTATGCACCCAGGGAAGTTGCTGACGATGCTGACAAGCAGCGGTTATTTCTCAAGGGCTTATATTATGAACTCAGGCTGCAGTTGGCTGGTAACACCTACCCCAACTTTCAAGCTCTTGTCAACCGTGCTATTGTGTTGGACAACATGCGCCAGGATCAGGACAAGAAGAGGAAGTTCTCTGGTCAGTCTTCTGGGAGCAACAACCGTCCACGCTATGGTCACCAGCAGAATTCCCAGCAAAGGTACCATGGTGGTAACAACCAACGCTTGCCTTTCCAACAGCGCCAGCCGTTCCGTCAGTTGGGAGGGACACAAAACTCCCAGAATGGAAAAGCTAATGGTCCCCCTGCCAAGAATGGAGCCCCTAGAGCCCCCACCGTCTGTTACAGCTGTGGCAAGGAAGGCCACATGTCCTTCCACTGCCCCAACAAGAAGCCACTCTATGGGAAGGTGAATCATGTGACCACCGACACTGCTCAGGATGGGCCGAACATCATGCTGGGTACGTTCGACCTCAACTCCACTCCTGCGACTGTATTATTTGATTCTGGAGCATCGCATACATTTATCTCCCATATATTTGTTAGAAAACATAGTATACCCCTGCTTGCAATGAAGACTGAGATGGTAGTAAACTCTCCTGGTGGTGTCATGCCTGCTACTCATTTTTGTCCATCAGTAGTATTGTCTTTAAGGGGGGTAGAGTTTTCAGTCAGTCCGATTGTCCTGAGAGCATCTGGCATTGATTTGATACTGGGTCTGGACTGGATGAAAGAACATACGGTCAACATCAAATGCAAAGAGAAGGTTGTGGAAATGAATGGACCTAAGGGAGACAGAGTCTCAGTTAATGTTGTAGTGAGGCCACCTCCAGCTGCCGTCATCAACATGATTGAAGATGAAGGGGAGCCTGAGGATCGTGTTGTGGAGGAATTTTTGGATGTCTTCCCCGAGGATTTGCCAGGTATGCCACCTGATCGAGACATTGAATTCATTATTGAATTATTACCTGGTACTGCACCCATAGCTAAGCGTCCATATAGAATGGGGGTAAATGAGTTAGAAGAACTTAAAAAGCAACTTAAGGAGTTATTAGATAAAGGTTTTATTCGTCCTAATTCTTCTCCATGGGGTGCACCTGTTATCTTTGTTGACAAGAAGGATGGTACTCAAAGGATGTGCATTGATTACCGATCATTGAATGAAGTGACCATCAAAAATAAGTACCCTTTGCCTAGAATTGATGATTTGTTTGATCAATTGAGAGGTGCATGTGTGTTTTCCAAGATTGATTTACGGTCTGGTTATCACCAATTGAAGATTAGAAACCAAGATATACCGAAGACAGCGTTCACTACCAGATATGGGCTATATGAATACACAGTTATGTCTTTTGGTCTTACCAATGCACCTGCCTACTTCATGTATTTGATGAATAAGGTGTTCATGGAATATCTTGATAAGTTTGTGGTGGTATTCATTGATGATATTCTGGTGTTCTCCAAGACGGAAGAAGAACATGAAGAACACTTGAGATTGGTCTTGCAGAAATTGAGAGAGCATAAGTTGTATGCAAAAAGGAGTAAGTGTGAGTTTTGGCTAAAGGAAGTGGCTTTCTTAGGCCACATTGTCTCAAATGGTGGAATTGCTGTAGATCCTAGCAAAGTGAGGGATGTGCTGGATTGGAAGCCACCTACTGATGTTAAGGAGATTCGCAGTTTCCTTGGTTTGGCTGGTTACTATAGGAGGTTCATTGAAGGGTTCTCCAAGCTCGCGAAGCCTATGACTGCATTGTTAGAGAAGAATGCCAAGTTCGTGTGGTCAGAACAGTGCCAAGCTAATTTTGATGAGTTGAAGAAGAGGTTGACTTCTGCCCCAGTGCTGATATTGCCTGATCTAAGTAAGAGCTTCTCTATCTACTGTGATGCATCTAGACAAGGTTTGGGATGTGTACTTATGCAAGAAGGTAGAGTTGTTGCCTATGCGTCTAGACAGTTGACTACCCTACTCATGATCTTGAGTTAGCAGCGGTTGTTCATGCTTTGAAGATATGGAGGCATTACCTGATGGGGCATAAAACTGACATATATACGGATCATAAGAGCTTGAAATACATCTTTACCTAGTCGGATCTGAACTTGAGGCAACGTCGATGGTTGGAATTGATTAAGGACTATGATCTAGAAGTGCATTACCATCCTGAGAAAGCCAATGTGGTGGCCGATGCACTTAGCAGAAAAAGTTATGATAGTGAAGTTCAGGAAACAATGATGCCTAAGGAGTTAAGTGCAGAGTTGCAACGTCTGAACTTGTGTTTGGTTAACAATATCGTGGAGATTGAGATAACGCCTACCTTGGAAGAAGAAATACGCAAAGGTCAGATGGAGGATGAAGAACTCAAAGAGATTGCTGAAAATGTGGTTGTTGGAAAAGCACCCGGATTCAGGCTTGATGAGAATGGCACATTGTGGTTGGGAAAAAGGATATGTGTGCCAGCAATGAAGGCTATCCGAGATACAATTCTTCGAGAAGCTCATGAGTCTGCCTACTCTATTCACCCTGGAAGTACCAAGATGTATCAGGATCTCAAGGAGAAGTATTGGTGGAAAGAAATGAGACGAGCTGTAGCTGAGTATGTAGCTCTGTGTGACACTTGTTCAAGAGTCAAGGCCGAACATCAGAGGCCTGCTGGATTTCTACAACCCATGAAGATACCGGAATGGAAATGGGATGAAGTTGGTATGGATTTTATAGTGGGACTACCTCGGACATCCACAGGTTATGATTCAATATTGGTGATTGTCGATCGGTTGACGAAAGTTGCTCATTTCTTGCCTGTGAATACTAAGTATGATGGTCCAAAGTTGGCAAAGCTTTACATGGAAAGGATAGTATGTCTTCATGGAGTGCCTAAGAAGATTGTGTCTGATAGGGGATCTCAGTTTACTTCTCATTTCTGGAAACAAGTACATGAAGCTTTGGGAACTAAATTGAACTTCAGCACTGCTTATCATCCTCAGACAGATGGGCAGACAGAAAGAACCAATCAGATTCTCGAGGATATGCTGAGAGCTTGTGCCTTACAGCATGGTTCTAGTTGGGACAAGAGTCTACCTTATGCAGAGTTCTCTTACAATAATAGCTATCAGAAAAGTCTTGGAATGGCACCATTTGAAGCATTATACGGGCGTAAGTGTAGAACACCCTTATACTGGAATCAAACGGGTGAGTCACAGTTGTTTGGGCCTGATGTTATAAAGGCTGCTGAAGAACAAGTCAGTAAGATAAGGGAGAACTTAAGGATAGCTCAATCTCGACAAAAGAGTTATGCGGATAAGCGAAGAAGAGACTTGAGTTTTGAAGTAGGTGATTATGTGTATCTCAAGGTATCACCGATGAGAAAGGTGAGAAGGTTTAATATGAAGGGAAAGCTAGCACCAAGGTATGTTGGTCCCTTCAAGATTATAAAGAGACGTGGAGAAGTTGCATATCAATTAGAGTTGCCTGAGCATCTATCAGCTGTACATGACGTGTTCCATGTGTCTCAACTCAAGAAGTGTTTGCGGGTACCTGATGAACAAATACCCATGGATGAACTTCAAGTTAAGGAAGATCTGACATATGAAGAGTATCCTGTAAGAATTTTGGAGACAGCTGAAAGAGTCACTCGGAGTAGGGTGATTAAGATGTGCAAAGTACAGTGGAATAGGCACTCGGAAGAAGAAGCAACTTGGGAAAGAGAAGAGGATTTGAGGAAAGAGTATTCACACTTGTTTGAGTAAGCATCCAATCTCGAGGACGAGATTCTCTTTAAGGGGGGTAGAATTGTAACACCTAGAATTTTGCAACATTTTAAAATTAGAGAATTTACTTAATTATGCAATTAATTGTTCATGCTAATATAGGGAAAATAGATTTTTTGGGGAAATTAAAATAAAAACCTAGTCAAAACATGGTTGTTGCACTCATGCTGCTGCATATTTATTTTGTGATGCTTGAATTATTATTTGGTCTCTCAAATATTTGAAAATTTCTTTTGAAAACTTGTTGGAAAAATAGAAATAGAAAAAAAAAGAAGAGGTAGAAGTAGAGTGCAGCAGCAGCCCAACCCAACCCAGCCTGCTACCCCTCTTCCTCTCTCTCGGCCCACTCGGCCTCTTTCCTCCCTCTCTTTTCTCTCCTGGGCCGAGCCCAACCAGCCAGGAGAAGCCGCTGGCGCCCTCCCTCCGTTCCTTTTTCGCCGACAGGTGGGCCCTGCCCTTGCTTTCACTGACGAGCCGGGCCCGCGTGGCAGCCTCACTTCCCACCTTCCCTCTTCTCCTCCTCCGGTTTCCTTTCGCAGAGGAGCAGAGCTCGCCGCCTCGATCTCCGCCGGCAAATTCTCCCCTCCCCAAATCCCTCCTTCCTCTTTAGAGCGCCCTCGGGGCTATTTAAGCCGGTGCCCGATTCCCTGCCACCCCTTCGAACCCTCGTTGCGCCTCCCCTTGCCTCTCGCAGCACGCAGAGCACACCGCCGCCAAGAACTTTCCACCGCCGAGACCAATTCGTCGAGCTCGGCGACGATTTCCTCTCGGTGAACCCCTCTTGAGCTTTGCGCCGTCTCGGTGAACTCCCCGAGCCGTTTTCCCCCTCGGATTGGGCACTGACGCCGCCTCCCCGCTGTTGCAGGACCCCGCCGCCGCGCCGAGCTCCGCCCTCGCCGTTGAGGTCCATCACCGAGACGTCCTCCGTCCAATTCAACCGTCACATAGGCATCGTTGTGAGGTAAAGAAGCCTCGCCCACCAATTTTTGTTCGTTTCGCTCCTTCCCGAGTCGCCGGCTAGCTCACCGGTGAAGCCCGGCCGCCATAGGCCCTGCTGCACTTTTCCCATCCCGTTGCGTGCCAAATGGTGGCCTCCAAAGTTCTCGCAGCAAGCCTAGCTACCTCCCCGGACTTTTCCCGGCCCAAACCAGGCACCGTAGCCCCGAGATCGCTGTCTCCGGCGAGGGCGCCGCCGCCGGCCGCCCAACTCCGGCGAACAGAGCAACTCCTCCCTGGGCGGTCTAATCCTGGCCGCCCATCTCCATATCAACGGCACCGAGAGCTCGATACCCCTTCGGTGCACGGCTACAGCGTGGACTCGGTCCACCCGCGCACACGCGCTGGTCCACGGACAGCGTGGTGGACCCGACCAATCACATCGTGCCACGTGGCAGTCAGCGGGGTCAGCGCGCAGCCCTTTGCGCCTCCTCGGTATTACGCTTCTCTATTTCGAAAACGTATTTCCCGGAGTTCAAATGAAAAGGCGTTTTCAATTATTTACAAAACTGCCACCGATCTTATTTTATGTGTAATTTCTCCGTTTTAAATCCGTTTTGAACGATTCAAATTTCGTTAGATTTGTAATTTCAAGATCTACATGTTAATACCATTATTTTATATATTGTGAACTTTTAAAATTTGAGGTATATTTAACCTATTATTTTACAAAGGAAAATCTTGAAAAATCCATAACCTAATCGTTTTAACTCCGATTGGATTCGTTCAAATTGCGTTGGGTTCGTAATTAATACCTTCTTTCCAGTGTTATAATTTTTACCTATATTAGTAATATTTTATTTTCAAGTGTTATTTTAATCCCTAAAAATGCATTAAAACTCGGAAAATTCATATCTTTCACGTTTTAAATCCGTTTTCGATGATCTTTATATCGATGTGATCGTAGCAACGTGTAGATCAGTTTTATAAACTTTTTAATTGGTTTTCTCACTGTTGGTGTACTGTTCTAATTCATACTCTTGTTTGCCTTGCATGAATGCCCCTGTATGCTTGTATTATGGTGTTTGATCGAGTATAGACGGTGAGCAATTCGACGTTGGTTACGACCCGCACTTCGAGGACCAGCAAGACCAGCAAGACTTCCCTGAGCAAGGCAAGTAATTCATGGGATTATCCTTGTTACCTACTTGTGGAAGCTTTTTATAAATATCTTATGCATGCAATTCCTTGTCAACCCTAGTGAATTCCATAGATTTGTACCTGTTACCTTGATACCTATGGTTTATGCATGTGGATGGGTTGGCTATGCTATTAATATCATGATCTTGTAAATTGTCTAATGGTAATGCAATGAACTTTAAAAGATGACTTTATCCGTAAGTGAACCTCCGGGAAAACCGCGCATCTATGAGTGCTAATGGGCTCTGGTTTTAGTTCAGTAAAATGCTCTTGTCTAGCTTGTTAGTAGTTACCGAAAGGCGCAAGTGGGGTGTGATTAGCCGGGATAGCTTATAGTTTGGCCCCTGTCTGGAATGATGTGTATAGGCTGCGGTTATGTGCCATCAGGCAGGGGAAATATTATAAGAACAGGCACAGTATCCATAGCGGCCCCTAACTTGTTAGACAAGACTTTTGAAAGACTTCATAGTGATACCCTGCTCACTCACCTTGGTAGTGTTTTTGGGAGTAATTAACCCGAGCAAATGGGAATCACGGCTCGTAGTGAAAGTGTGCAACCTCTGCAGAGTGTAAAACTGGTATACTAGCCGCGCCCTCGGTCATGGGTGGCTTGGAATCCTCATGGAACAGAAAGTATTGTCATTGTTTAATTGTTTATGCTTACTACTTCACTTTACATTGATCATGAATATGGGAATTTAAGAAACACCATTGATGCTACTTATTGTGCTATAATTAAATGTCTTTAAAAATGCTCCCGCAACATAACCACATACAGCTAGTTGAGCCTCATGAACCCTGTGTTTTACTTGCTGAGTACGAAATGTGCTCACCCTTGCTATTACCACACAACAGATGAAGATTGGAGTTATGATTACCGCAACGAGTTCTAGACTTGTTGTCAACCAGTCAACGTCCCTGCGATGAAGCTGCCACGAGAATTATCTTTTCCGCTGAGATGTTGTAATAAAGTACTATGATTTAAATATTGTTCGCTAAGTAATAAACTCTGCAATGGTACTATTTAATTTGTCTAGCATGTGTGGACTTGATCCTTGGCACACATGTGAGCCTTTATACATCCTGGTGTTGTTTTTGATATCGGGGTGTGACAACATAGCTGGCCAGATAAGTCGTTCTGACCGCGAAGCCAAGTATTTCTTTCTGAGCCGGGAATTGGGCATGATAAGGCAGACATATTCTGGAGGTAGGAAGGATGTGCGGAGACACCATCTTACCAAGGGCAGGTCAGGGACCTGATGCATCCTGGAAGTGGGTTTGTCTCTGAGAATATGGACCCCTCCAAGCCCGCGATACATATTATGTCTCAGAAAGATTTAACGGTGGCCCAAGAAGCCAGTGGCTCGGCTGACAGGGTTTGTGATTGGCATATTTGCCAGCTGGTACAATCGATTCGAATCGCCATCTCTCCTGGTTAGTGAGAAACTGAACTGATCTTCTGGTGAGGTAGAGGTTAACAACTTGAACATAATGATTATGGTGAGATGAGGTTGATATCTGTGGATATCAGAAATCATATGGTTTTATTGATTGCTATAATATCAAGTGATTGTTTAGTATAGCAGCAAACCTTAGCTTAATAGCTTAACTGAAATCGAAACTGAACAATATCTAAAATTGATAAGTTGAGGAACTATTGTAGTAATGTTTTTTGTGCAAAAATGTTGCTATCCTCTGAGCTCCACCAAATAAGCCTTGCATATCCTTGAGAGTCTTTTTATTTACTTCCTGTCGGGTAAGTCTAGCTGAGTACAATTGAGTACTCAGGGTTTTATTCCCAATGTTGCAGGAGGAATGCTTGGTTGACTAAAAAGCTACTTCTATCCTTCGGGAGAGGAAGACTAGACCTTGGGCAAGGTCATGTTATCTATCTTACCTTTGTTGCTGTGACTGGTCGACACTTGGCACTCTATTATGAAATTAAGCTTATGTAAAATGATTTCGTTTCCGCTATTGAACTTTTATGTAAAAGTTTATCTTGTACTCTGATGTATTTGAAATATGTGCGAATCCATGTATCATGTGTATGTGTACTGCTGAGTTTCTGCGATCCTTGGGGTATGTACTGTGTAAAAGTTTGAAATCCTTCGAGATTTCACGGACTACCGGGTTTATATTGGCTCAAGTGTGGCTCGATAGCTGGGAAAACAGCTGTCGCTGTACTTGTGCTCGTATAAATTGGTCGGTTCTGTTACAGGAACTTCCTGCATCCGCCACCGCCCACCCTATCACCTTACAACCTAGCAGTAGTGGCACCGCCCTACCAAGTAGTCTAGCCGTTCCCCGCCCACCGAAGACGAGTGAGCAGTAAAGAATTCCCATGAACCTGGTGCTAGTCCTTCCTAGGTTCGACCAAGCAGGCATCTTCTCTTAGGGGATACTCTCCCCGTGCCACCACTGCACCTCCATTCACGGGTCTTCAATGCACATCCCGAAACCACCTCATAAGTCATTACCCGCCACAGGTATCTCTCGTGGGAATGCCCAGATGCAACTTCCGGCAAGACTTGCTTACACAGCTCGTCGTGTATCCCACTTGGTCGACTCGACCCTCACCACACACCCAAGACACACGCAGCACGCTCACATACCACCAGTCCGGCATCCCAAGCCAAACCATTCTCAGGGGTTCACCACCAGCATCACATCATAGATACAATGCGAGTGGAGTTAATAAATAAATATAGTGATGTAACATGCAAGCAAACAGGTAGATAGGAATATGTATAAAAGAGCGTGAGCACGAAGCTGGGTGGTATAGTAGAGTGGTTGCAAGCAGGGTAGTAACGGCTTAGGTAGTAACATGCATCATATACTAGCAAAGAAGTAAATATAAAGCGCTAGCAATTCTAGATCTGCAATGTCTAATAGGATTCTCTAAAAGAAGGTGCTGCCATGACACCTGCGTTGTCGAGGAAGTAGTGGTATGAGCACTCCTCAGTTAGTGTAGTCGTTCTGCTGGATCACCTCCTCCAGGGTGACTCCATTCCGCGGGTCCTTGCGCCGTCCATGTTCTCTTCCAGCGGGTCTTGATCCGATCGTCGCTAATCCGGAAACGGCTACTCCACGAAGCAATACAATAAAACACCCAATTCACCAAAAGATGACGGGACGCGGGAAGACCCATTAACAGCAAAGAAATAATAAAAGGTACACGGCTTAGCCCTCTCGGCGTATGTCCGATTTTATCAAGCCAAAGAAACAGGAGTGGTGGTTTGCTAAGCACAAGCATAAGTCACAGCCAAGCCAATATGGCTTTATAATAAATGGTTTAGGCCAAAGCTTATCCATAGCAAACACCACGGCACACGATCTTCCGATCTGTCCGCCACGGGGAAGACGGGGATCGGAGGTCGGCCGATTAGCAGGAAAGAACAAGGAATTTCCAACAATAAATGTTGCACAAAATAGTGTGAGTGTTTAATCCACATGTAGGGTACCAAGGCTGTGATTCAAACAGGTACAATCATACATGTGCTTAAACACCAAGAATCAAAAGAGAGGGAAAAGTTAGCTAGGCACATCCATATTATATTCTCAGTCACATCTTCAGTGAAGATGGTTTTAAGTGGTCGACCGAGTTGACTGTAACACCCTAGTGTTAGTTACTATTTTCACACTTGCATTTGCATGTCATCAAGCATAGATCATGTCATTTCATGCATTATTATCATTGCATTTTATTTGATTCCCTTTTATTGCTATATGTTTGTTTATATGTCCATATTATGCAAAATGTGTTGTCATGCAAATGTGATGCTTGTTTACGGTTCTAAATGCTTTATACATGTTTAGGATAACATTTGGAACAATGTTCATGTTGGTGAAATCCCCAAAATACCCCTCTAGCTCATAGTTGACTAGAGAGCCCTTTAAAAGCTATTCTGTTTGACCAAACAAGAAGGGCATTTTAGAGATTCTGCATGTCAGTGCACCCTTAATCAAAGTTGTGTAGAATTTTATAAGCAACAAATTTTATTTTTGGGTCAACTCATGAAAATGAGTGGAAGAAGGTCAAAAAGTTGAATTAGTGCAGATTTGGAGCTGTTTTGGAAGTTTTCAAATTTTCCTAAGTCTAAACCGGTTTTCAGTTTCGGTGTACCCCTGTTCATCGACTTGTATCTCTCAATCCAGGCCGAACTATAGTAAAGTGTCTTAATAAGAAATGATCTACTCGTATAGCTCTTCAACCTATATTAGTGAAGTTTTCGCTGAAACGCCCTGGATCGCGAGTTATAGATCGATAAAAATCGAGTTTCAGTCGGGTCCGCGGAAACTGAATCGGAGCCGATTCAGTTCGACCCTCAGGCGAATCGCGGGCGAATCGCGCGACCGCGTCAGGCCTCGGCCGCCAGATGGCGCCGTATGCCGTCGTTGCTGCCGCGCGGTCGGCTTACAAAGGGGAACACGCAATGCTGTCTCCCGCACGCTCGCCCTCACTCTCCCTGCTCTCTCGCCCTCTGCTCGCTCGCTGCTCTCCTCTTTCCCCTCCGCCGTCGCCATTTCCGCCGTCGCCATTTCCGCCGCGACCGCCGCGGTGAAATCCGCCGCCACCGAGCCGTCTCCGACCGCGCCACCCTCGGCGCAGCTGCGGCTTGCTCCGCTCTTCGTTTCCGACCCGTTGCCGACCTCAGCCGACCTAAGGTACAGCTCCAGCGAGCTTCTCGCCGTCCGCCATTGCCGGAGCGCCGCCGAGCTCTCGGGTCGCCGCGACGAGGGCGATGCCGGGGTCGGCTTCCCTCTCTTTTGCTCGTCTAAGAGTCTCCGTTAGCCGTAGATCCTTTCCACACCGTCGGTTAGGTCTATCTCGCCGTGGTTTCGCCGGAACCCGAGTTCGCCGTGAAACCGCTCGCCACCGTGCCGCCATGCGAGCGCGGTCAGTGAGTTTCCGTGCGCAATAGTTCGATTAGTCGCGCGCACAGGTCCGCTAGGGTTGCAGGAACACGGAACGAGGCCAAGCCGCGCGAGCAACGGCCGGAATCGGCCGGCGCAAGTTCGCCGGACCACCGCCGTCCGCCATTGCCGCCGTCGAGCTCGCTCCGGTGGAGTACGACCCTCGGCAGTTGGTCCATCGGGTTCGTCTCGTTGCCGCGAGTCGGTAGGTAGCCTCGGCGTCGCCGGAGACCTCGCCGTCGGCGAGCTCTCGCCGGTCAGTGCCGGCGGCTCTGTTTCCTCTCTCTGACGCGTGGGGTCGGGTCGACCCCGGGGCCCGCGAGTCAGCCGTTCGGGTGCGCCTCTGGTTCACTGAGCCGGGTGCACGTAGCAGTTCTATCGGGTTTAGGTTTTTGATTTATAAAATGAATTTCCAGAAAAGGGGTAAAACCTTCCAAAATTCATATCTGGAGCTAGGAATGTCCAATGGGGGTGAACCAAATTTTGTTGTGTTTGTATTTCTGAGCTCTATCAAGGAAAAATATAAAATGTACTTTTTGAATACTTTTTGTGTGCAGTTATAATTAAATTGTTAATTGCTTGTAAACTTGATAAATGCATAAGTAATTGCAGGAATGTGCTAAAAATGTGATTCCACTTGCATTCATCTTGTTTAGGGAAGTAGAATCTATGAAAAATATGTTTGCTGGTGTTTCACTGTTATTTATATGATGTCTAGTATAATGTGCCTTTTATGTTTTAATCTTGCAAAAATCACCATGCTTAATGTGTTAAGGTTATGGACATGAATATTTTTCCTGGGCTATGTTATGTTGGAAAGAAGCTAAGAAAATTAGGAAATCTGTTGTTTGATACTTTTCACTGTGTTAAGTATTTTCCATTGCTTAAAAGGCTGGTTGCTTGTTATTTTTGTGTAGACTGTTATACTTGTCGAAATGACTTGAAATTTTGTCAGTAGGCTAATCTGGATGTGTAATAGCTACTGTAATTTCTATGGGTTTTTCTGGTCACAGTAAACAGTAGGTCCAGTTATAGGCTAGGGTTTATTTAATTGTTTCTAAGCAAATATCTTTTGGTTGTGGTAGGTTAGTTGATGCATGTTAATTGTTAAGTGCAGGTTGTAGACCTCTCACCCGGGACGAGAAATTGTTCTGTGCTTTGCTTAAGAAGGGTGAGTATGAGTTGGTTGTTTAGGAAAGAAATAAATGAGTGTGGATTGTTAAACTGATTGCATATCATGGGTTAATTCGTGCATCTCTATCTTGCATTTCATGTGCATTCTCAGTTCTCATATATGCATATCATGCATACAGGATCGCCGGGAGGCGTGACGCTGCTGCAGTTCGATCCACCGGAGGAGGGAGTTCCGCCGGAGATTGAAGTGCCAGCGGTTCCCGAAGGACAAGAAGAGGAGGCTGAACTTCCGGAGTGCCCGGATCACCAAGCCGCTAACTTTGTGAAAGGCAAGCCCCGGAGCATTCCTAAGTCTCCACCTACTCTTTTTACAAATACACTGGTCTTTATTAAATCGTATGATTGTGCACTTAAGTATAGGAGTTGATATGATACCGTTGCTGCATTTATTCCTTGTCCACTTATACTTGATCCTGAAGTTATTACTAGACAAGGGGATGGGTTCGATCTTATGCTTAGCCATGCTTAGACCGGTAGAAGTCGAGGGATTTCCTGTCCTTCGCGAGCATAGGTGGTTACTAATGATGATGGGGTTGGATTCCACATGATGGACTATATGTGCCACCATGCCACAGTGTCTAATGAGAGAATCAAGGCTAGGTAGCGGGGAGCCGCATGACATGGTTGAGGTCATGCCGTCTTCGGTGCTGCTTGCGGCCGACTAGGACTGAGGCCACCAGACATCAGTTGAGATTGAAAGACGTCATCACATAGCTGGCCAGATAAGTCGTTCTGACCGCGAAGCCGAGTATTTCTTTCTGAGCCGGGAATTGGGCGTGATAAGGCAGACATATTCTGGAGGTAGGAAGGATGTGCGGAGACACCATCTTACCAAGGGCAGGTCAGGGACCTGATGCATCCTGGAAGTGGGTTTGTCTCTGAGAATATGGACCCCTCCAAGCCCGCGATACATATTATGTCTCAGAAAGATTTAACGGTGGCCCAAGAAGCCAGTGGCTCGGCTGACAGGGTTTGTGATTGGCATATTTGCCAGCTGGTACAATCGATTCGAATCGCCATCTCTCCTGGTTAGTGAGAAACTGAACTGATCTTCTGGTGAGGTAGAGGCTAATAACTTGAACATAATGATTATGGTGAGATGAGGTTGATATCTGTGGATATCGGAAATCATATGGTTTTATTGATTGCTACAATATTCAGTGAATGCTTAGTATAGTGGCTAATCGTAGTAAATAGTTTAACTGAAATCGAAGCTTATCACAATTAAAATGAATAAGTTGAGGTTCTACTGTAGTAATGCTTTTGATGCAAAAATGATGCTACCCTCTGAGCTCCACCAAATAAGCCTTGCATATCCTTGAGAGTCTTTTTATTTACTCCCTATCGGGTAAGTCTAGCTGAGTACAATTGAGTACTCAGGGTTTTATTCCCATTGTTGCAGATGGTGTAGTCTACTACGCGTATTGCAGGAATTGCTTCACCCCTGCGGGCGAAGAAGACTAGACCCGAGGGCAGGGTCATTATCTATCTTTAGTTGTTGTAAGAATGCTGTGACAGGGTCGTGTGATGGTACTCGTATTTGAACTCTGTGGTGTAAAACTATGTTGACTTCCGCTACTACCCTATTTGTGTAAAAGACTATGTTGTACTCTGATGTTTAAATTCGGTTGCGAACTTATGTGTCATGTGATCGGGTATTGCTGAATGAATGATCCTTGGGGTATGAAATGTTTGAAATCCTTCGAGATTTCCGGACTACCGGGTTTATATTGGCTCAAGTGCGACTGGATTGCGGCGAAAATGCGATCGTTGTACTTGTGCTCGTATAAATTGGTCGGTTCTGTGACATTGACCTACATAGGTTTGAGATCTTAATATAGATCATAGCTTCGCTAACAAAAGGAGTCAGTCCGGTCTTTGATCCGGTCACTGTGAGTAAGACGGAATCGAACAGAGCGGGCTAAACGAACAGAGAGCGAGAAGCATAAAACAGTAGTGGTCTACTCTTTCCAACGCACACGCCACGGAAAAGACAGGGCGTTAGAAGAGAGCGACAGGTGAAAGAAGCAAGTGCGCAAACCACTCGTAGCGTACCATGACCTAGGTGCACTGGCACTAAGTCATTACTCGGATCCATAGCGGTGCGGTTGTCACCACAAGAATCAGAGGAATGCGACGGTCGCGTAGGGTACAAGCATACGAGGGTCAGGCCCGGGAAGTCAGAGAGTGGCAACGCGAGGTCAGATTACACTCGGTCATTACGACCATGGCGAGACGAATCCCGCGATCGCAATATCCGAACGAAGTACGATCCCACAACCGGCTCGAAGGCACGGCACGCAGACAAACAATAAGAACAACCAACAATAAGATCCAATGACACGACTCAAAAGACTCATTATAAGACTGCGGAGTAGCACAATTCCATAGCATTATGATAGATGGATCCTGTATTATAGATTTAGATACAGACAGATCGTGAGGACAGGGTGCAACAGATAGAATATAAGGATAGGGTACAACAGATATAGACATATCGTAAGGATAGGATACAGTATGATGGATAGATGTACAAGGAGTAAGAGCAGGGGTCCAATAGTCCAGCGTCGTATATCACTTTGGCTTTCCAACCGTCCAACATTATCTATGGGGCCTCAAGATGTGGCAACGGGCTATGGCACAAGGTTGGACAGGGCCAGTGTCAAAGAAAAAGTGACGAGGCTTGCTTCTACATGTCCCGGCTCCACTGGGCCAGCTGCTGGTACCTCCTGGCCTGCTATGGCTTGCTGCGGCTAGTCGTGGCCGGCTGCTGGCTGGTCGTGGCTGGCTGTGGCCTGCTGTAGGCTGGTCGCGGCTGGCCACGGCTGGCCGGGCGGGGCTGGTGACTGGCCGAGGCTGGCTAGAGTGACTAGATGCTGGCCGAAGGTGGCTGCAAGTTTCTAGGAGGTGTCGGAATGTGTCTGGGTTCCATCGGTCTACGCGGGCATGGTAAATCACGGCGTGATGGTAGCTAAGGTGAAGCTCGGACGGGGCGTCGGTGCGCGTCGAGGGGAAACCAAGCAGGACTTCCAGAGATCTTCTCCTTTGTTGATCGGCATCCTTCGTGTCCTTCAGTGGCAGTAGTAGAGTGGTGGCAGTCTCGGAGTCCAAAGGCACAAGGTAAAACCGGAACGCGGTCACAGTGGTGGTTCGGGTAGTCCTCGGCCACGCCGACGTTCTTGGAACACCGATGGTTCGATTTGGCTAAATGGGTCTCGTGTCGTGTGTGCGCGTGTCCCGAGCCGGGAGAGGCTCTGCCTATGTGTCCCTTGAGGTGGGACACCATGGCTCAAATGGTGGGCCTAGCGAGGTGGCGATGCCTACCAACGATGTCGAGGCAGAGCTCACCTATGAGGTCACGGCAATAGGGGTACGACATCCAGGGCATCAACGGCGTCGGTTCGCTTCAGCTTGGCGGAAAGGTGGCCGGGACGCCGTCATGGCCAAGGGCAGTGAGGAAAAAGGGAGGCCGTCGGGTTCGTCTCACGTTGCCGCACGTTCTTCGGCTCCCCTGCAAGGCATAGAACAAGCGGCACGAAGGCCGGGTTCAGCAGGACAGCGACGTGCTCATGGAGAAATCAGGGGCTTGGCAAAGGAGCTCACCGACAAGGAGGGTATGGTGCTCCGGTGAGGTGCGCTGCTCGGACTTCGCAGCGAGGAGGCCAGGGTGCTGCAGTGGCTAGGTGGCACGGCGAGGCCGAGACGCCGGTGCCGTGATGCCTCTGCTCGCGGCCATGACGTCGTCGGTGCAGCTGCCCCAGGGCAGGGCCTCGACGCGCGGGCTTCACGTGGTGGTTGCCGAACGGCGACGCGATGATTCTGATCGGTGGTGACCGCGATGTAGCTCATCGGAGAGAGCAACGGACGTGGCGTGGAGGCGAACGCCGAGCACTCGGTTGGAGCTTGCTGCGGTCGGAGGTGGCCGCGGCGGCTCGGTGAAGAGGCGAGGATGAGGCCGGCGCAGCGGGTTCCGTAGCTGGCCGGGCTCGGTGTGGCTGCTCCCGGCGTCGAGGTGTGACCGGCGCCTTGGACAGAGCCAGCGCGCGGGCTCCGTTGCAGTGCTCGTGGACGCGCTCGACGTCGAGGCGGCTCCCGGTCCGCGTGGTGACGCGGCGCGCGAACGCGGCCACGACAGTGGTGTCGCGCATGAACGCGCGGCCCTGGCAGCGGCGGCGCGTGCGGTCGCGCGGTCTCGAGCGAGGAGCAGTGGCTGGAGCTGCTCTGAGCAGAGCAGGAAGCGAGGGGAGGCAGGGAGCGGCGGCGGCTAGGAGGAAGATGAAGCAGGAGGCGGCGGCGGCGGTTCTTATAGTGGAGGCGGCTAGGGTTCATCGGAGTCCTCAGCGTCCACGCCGTTGATGCGATGGCCGGGACACGTGGCGTGCATCGTGGGGCACGGACGCCGAGAGCGCCAGGGTTCGCGTGGGGGCACGCGCGTGCTCGCGCTCGGGCGGCGGTGGCGGCCAGGACTGGGTGCGGCGTGGCTAGGGTTTCCAGGTGGGGGCGCCGGTTCGGCCTCTCGGGCCAGCTGGGCCGCGTGGACATGAGGAGCAGGGGCGCGGCTGAGTGGGCCGCTAGGTGGGCTAGCTGGGCCTCGTGCATGAACGGGCCAGGGGAAAGGGAGAGGCGCGCTGGGCCAGGAGGTGGAGTGATGGGCCGCGCTACTGCTTGGGCTGCGCTGCTACTTCGGCCAAAGGGGAAAGAAGGAGGGTTGGGCTGGATTGGAGAAGGTAGATGGTTTCCCTTTTCTAATATTTGAACTCAGAGAAATTTAGGTGACATTTGTGAGTTAGTTTGAGATGAAATTAGACGGGTTATGACTCATGGAGAGGAGAATAATCCCTCCACTTGTTAGGGTAAATTGAGGGGTCCAAATAAATCCTATAGGGTCTTGGAGAGATTTAGAAAGGGGAATAGCTATAGAATCGTGCACTCCGACACAAACCCATCACTAACTCACCAGCACAAGCACACTCCTACAAACAACTCTACATGTATGCAATGATTGTTAGCGGGTTAGTCTCGATTCGGCCTAGTAACTACATGCTTCACACACATTGCAAGAAAAATTTTAGAAAGTTCAGATTTTTGTTTATCGAAAAACCCGGGTTGTTACAGTTTGCTTGTCCACCTAGGAGTAAAGTAGTTACAACCTAGGCTAGCTTGTGTGTGGTTCTAGAGAACTAGCTAGAACGGTTATGAAGGCTTGCATTTTGAGTAGGCTAGCACTTAATTCGCTTCGCCGTTTGTTTTACTAACCGCTTGGTCAAGTGTTGTTTGTAGAAGTTTTAAATAGGCTATTCACCCCCTCTAGCCTCTTTGGACATATCAGCAACCCACCAAGGGAGGGGCCCACCTGTCACTGAAGCAGGCCGGTCAGCCTCAAACCCTAGGCCGGTCGGCCTGTCATAACACAATCTCCTTTGCGTGGCGGCTTCCAACCGACCTCTACGACGCATCTTGACCACTGTTTCATGTCGGTTTGATCCGAGGGCTGCGGTTCACCCCACCGGGCTATATAAGCAGGGGCAGACCCCCCAGGGCATCATCTCCATCTTCATTAGTTACCTCCTGAGAAAAAGCTAGGGTTTCAACACTCCATCCAAGTAGCAGTAGTGGTCCCTCTAGATGATAATCTTCTAGTTCTAGTTCTTCTAGTTCATCTTCTAGTTCTTCTAGATAGTAGAGAAATGGAGAGCGAGGGAGGAATTCAGAGGAGGTGCTGGCCTATCAGTGCTTCTTCAATAACTTGTACTTCGGTGGGATTGATCTCTACGTGCGCTTGCTATTGAGATGGCTCTGGATCTGGCAAACAACTTCTGATTCAACACTTTAGTGTGTGCTTGAACAAACACCAATCAACCTTAACACCGGAATCACCTCCAAGCCGCTAGGGACACGGCAATGTCCCAAGAGAATAAGAACTAAGCGAAGGCTTGCTCTCAAGTGCTCTAGAATGCAAATCACTAGCAATGATGCACTTGAGAAATCACTCAACTTAAAGGATGAACAAGCAATGATCAAGTGAGTGAGATTAACAAGGATTAATATAGTTAACCTAGATTATGTAATAATTAATGATTCACTTTTATAATTGTTTAATGATTATTAGTTGCAACTTTACCGTAAAGGAAAGTTGTACTCAACTTTTCAAACCAAGTTTATTTCCTACAAATATACAATGTATTGCACCTCATACATCATGCATTTCATTACATTAAAGCATGCATCATTTATTACGTGTAGCATCCGCGGGTGAAAGTGTGTGGTGATCAAGCTTCGGGAAAGATCCAGGGTGATCGATGTGTAAGGAACATCACTGACGACTGAGTACAAAGGGAAGCTCCACGATCGCTATGAAGACAAGTCGAGCTTCGGAGACTCTTCTGGAAAAACTAACTTCCCTGCAACACAGGCAAGCCCGGTGCATTAACCCCTCCTTGTATTTACAAATTTTATCACCTTGAGTTAAATGACTGCATTAGGTTGATAGGAGTTGATTGTCACCTACTTGCTGCATTTACCTGCCTTGATGTAATATCCTTGAAACCTGATTTAAAGGCAAAAGATTATAAAATGCTTAGCCATGCTTAATAGTTAAGATTTTATGAAAAAGATATTTTGTGTGCTTAGGGTACACAATTATGTACTATTGTAATTAGTCGACAGGGCAGCGGACTTGCATTGAGAAAGGAATCTCCATGTAGTGTCTCTGACTATCTGTTAAGAAAACGAAATGGAATCCATTAGGGACCATTCATTGTCGGCCTGATGGATCAAGACTTTGCAACTAGCCACATACTACGGAAAGCCTCTGACTCCGGTCGCTCCTCTACTTGAACCGACAACCACGAACTGGGAGTGGAGAGATGGCGAGAGTAGCGTGTACCCTCGTGGCCGGCGTGCCTGGAGAGGAGAGGAGTACTGTACTCTTGGGTGGCGCAGGACCGGTTCAAGTTTTGGAAAAGCCGTGGTAGGCGGAGTTGGCATATGCAAGCTTAAGTGCTACATATGCAGTGTGGATAGGAATCCCCAGCTGGGTACTAATCGATTCGAATCGTCGTTGCTCCTCGGATATGGAGACTTGATCCTTTGACCTACAATTGAAAAGTGGTTCGAAACTAGGTGTTTTTGAGAATGAGTAAGAATTTTGAAGGTATAATGATATATGAAAAGGAATTTGGAATTATGGATATAATTAAAATAAGACTGAGTTAAAATATTGAAATAGGATAGTAATGCTTTTCTGCAAAACTTTTGACTCTTGCTCAAGCCTCACCTTGACTCCCCTCAGCCTGCATTCCTGAGTCTCATTCCTTTTTCTTAGTCGGGTAAGTCTTGCGGAGTACCCCAGTACTCAGGGTTTGTTAACCCCATTTTGCAGGGACACAGCAGCCGGAGGTTTGTCTCGCCCCCTACTGTGTAACAGTGGTACAGGAGGGATGTGAGGAGGAGTAATGTTGAACCCGTGGGCAGAGTTCTTATCGTTAAATACTTAATATTGTTGTGTCGTCATTCCACTGCTACTTATTTTATTTATGGTCTGTAATATTCGCACTTCAATCGTATTTAGACAAATGGTTTGTAATCTAAGTACCTTATAACCTTTCCGCGCTTTCACTCTGATGTAATTTGTTATGAAATGTTGTAATTCTGTAATGGCTTCGCAATGGGATCCTGTCGGAGGAAATCGGGCGCTAATGTAGCCCGGCAGAACCTTCTAGATCTTTTGGGACACGGGCCCGGCTGTCAAAGGTCACTAGTGACAATGACAGGCGTCTGTGGGCCATGGGATTTAGGCGGTTCTGTCACAGATAGAATATAAGGATAGGGTACAACAGATATAGACATATCGTAAGGATAGGATACAGTATGATGGATAGATGTACAAGGAGTAAGAGCAGGGGTCCAATAGTCCAGCGTCGTATATCACTTTGGCTTTCCAACCGTCCAAAATTATCTATGGGGCCTCAAGATGTGGCAACGGGCTATTCAGAAGGAGTGAAATTATAAAGTTATGCAAAGTACAGTGGAATCGGTCTTCAGAAAACGAGGGAACATGGGAAAAAGAGGAAGAATTAAGGAAGTTATATCCCCAACTTTTTGAGTAGGCACTAACTAATCTCGAGGACGAGATTATTTTTAAGGGAGGTAGAATTGTAACACCCGAAAAAATTTTATTTATTAATTAAGGATAAATTGAATTTATTTATGCATTTGCTTGGCATTTAATTTAGAGAATAATATTTTTTTCCTTTTCTCAGAAATTAAAAGTAATCATAATTTAGAAACATGTTGTGATGCATTCATGCGGCCTCTATTTATTTTGTATTGATGTATTTTATTTTGGAAATATATTTTGAAAACTCATTTGAAAAGTGATTTAGAAAAATAAAATGAATAACCTGCCTCACCTCTCATGCCTGGCCCAAGACCCCGGCCTGCTCTCCTTTTTCCCGAGCTGCTAGCTGCCCTGTTCCGTATTCCCACCGCGCGGCCCAACCTTAGGCCGAGCCCAGCGGTTGGAGCCCTGCTCCCTCCCCCTTCGGTGATCGACACGCGGGGCCCACGAGTCATCTTCCTCCTTCTCCCACTCGTGTTCGAAGCGGACACGGCCGCGCCGTAACCACCCCGGCCTCCTCTCTTGGCGTGGCTGAGTCCATCCCGTGCATGCCTCCACTGGCCCAAAAA
This sequence comes from Eremochloa ophiuroides, assembly GCA_038502445.1. Taxonomy (NCBI): domain Eukaryota; kingdom Viridiplantae; phylum Streptophyta; class Magnoliopsida; order Poales; family Poaceae; genus Eremochloa; species Eremochloa ophiuroides. The sequence goes on along the minus strand of JAHLJS010000004.1, from coordinate 56,393,100 downwards.
AGGAAGCCGCGACCCTCGTCCCCCTCCCTCTGCCGCTGACGCGTAGGGCCCGCTGCCCCGCGCCATCCCCTTCCTCCAGTCAGAGTCCGCGCGAGGCACGAGCGCTCCCTCCTCCGGGTCGAGTCCCAACCGAGTCCAGCTCTCCTACGCCTCCCTCGCGCCCCTATATAGGTCGGCCGAGCCCTGCCGTCCCTCCCCACAAGTTCCCGAGCAAGCCACGCCCTCAAATCTTGCCCTAGCCGCAGCCACAGAGCCGCCGCCGCCCCGAGCTCCGCCGCCGCCGTTGATTTCTCCTCGGGAGGACTTCTCCGTCGAAATTGGTTGTTCTCCAAGCTTCGCAGCAAGGTCAGGGACCTTCCCGACCCCCTTCTCCCTCGGTTTTGTGCACTATAGCCATGATGCCGAGCTTCGCCGCCACCATAGTTCCGCCACCTAGCTCGCCGCATCCTCTCCGAGCTACCTCTGTGGCAACCGAAACGATAGATAGGTTTGGCTTGAGCTCCTCTTGCTTCCCGACCAGATCCCGAGGTGTGCCAAGCTTCCTAGCCCCGAAAACGCCGTCTCCGGCCATCTTCCAGCGAGGAATCGGCCGGGCGCCGCCCGACTCCGGCGACCAAGGCCGCCCCTCTTCCCCCCGAGCTAACCTACGCCGTCCACGGCCGATCCAACGGCTCACAGTGAGAGATACCCCTTCGCCGGCAACTTTGCAGAGAACCCCCTGAGCTTTTTAATGTTCTTACCCGCGGTCCTTTGGCGTATTTCTCTGATTATGCTTTCCTATTTAGAAAACGTATTTCCTCGGTTTTAATTCAATAGGCGTTTTCAATATTTACAGATTTGCCACTCAGTTTATTTCGGCCATATTTTATTCGTTTTAGCTCCGATTTGATCCGTTCAAGTCTCGTTAGATTCGTAATTTCGTAATCTACCTAATGATTCTACTGTTACTCATGTTTTCAACTTTTAAAATTCGAGATTAGATTTAATCTATTATTTTATTAAAGTAAAACTTGTTTATTTCATAACTTTCCCGTTTGAACTCCGATTTTCGTGATCTTTATATCGTTGGAATCGTAGCGACGCGTAGATTATTTTAATACACTTTTCAATCTGTTTTTCCGTAACACCCTAAAATTTGCTTTATTTAAAATAGGGACAAATTGATTTATTTATGCAATTGTTTGGCATATTAACCTAGCAAATAATAATTTTTAGCAATTAAAATAAATCATAGGAGTTAGAAACATGATTTGTTGCATCCATGCTGCTCAAAGATATTTTGTTTGATTTGCACTTTATTGAGATTTGGAAATATTCAAATGTATTTGGAAACCTCCCCTCTTCCTTTTTCGCCCGCGTGGGCCGAAGGCCACCCGAGCGTCGGCAGTCCGGCCTATCTCCCTCGCGCAGGCGCTCTTTTTCTTTGGCTGCCATGCGGGGCCTGCTGCTCAGAGCCGTCCCCTTCCTTCCTCGGGAGTCCGAGCGGGACTCGATGCCAACCGACCGCCGCCGGAATCCTCGGACGAGTCCGTCCAGAGCCCGCCTCCACCGGCCCGTAAAAGGAAGCCGCGACCCTCGCCCCTTCCCTCCTACTGGCACTGACGCGTCGGACCACGGCACAGCGCCGTTTCCTTCCTCCAAACAGAGCCCGAACCGAGCATGACCGCCGCCTCCGACCGTATCCTAGCCACCGAATCTCCCGAAGTCCGGATCTCCTACGCCTCGCTCGCGCCCCTATATAGGTCGGCCGAGCTCTGCCGTCCCTCCCCACAAGTTCCCGAGCAAGCCACGCCCTCCAATCTTGCCCTAGCCGTCGCCCCGAGCTCCGCCACCGCCGTCGATTTCTCCTCGGGAAGACTTCCCCGTCGAAATTGGTTGTTCTCCAAGCTTCGCAGCAAAGTCAGGAACCTTTCCGACCCCTTCTCCCTCGGTTTTGTGCACTACAGCCATGATGCCGAGCTTCGCTGCCACCATAGTTCCGCCACCTAGCTCGCCGCATCCTCCCCGAGCTACCTCTGTGGCAACCGAAACCATAGATAGGTTCGGCTTGAACTCCTCTTGCTTCCCGACCAGGTCCCGAGGTGTGCCGAGCTTCCTAGCCCCGAAAACGCCGTCCTCGGCTATCTTGCCGGCGAGGAATCGGCCGAGCGCCGCCCGACTCCGGCGACCAGAGCCGCCCCTCTTTTCCCGAGCTACCTGCACCGTCCATGGCCGATCCAACGGCTCACAGCAAGAGATACCCTTTCGACCGGCACTTTTGCAGAAGAGCCCCTGAGCTTTTTAATGTTCTAACCCGCGATCCTTTGGCGTATTTCTCAGATTGCGCTTTCCTATGTAGAAAACGTATTTCCTCGGTTTTAATTCAAAAAGGCGTTTTCAATATTTACAGATTTGTCACTCAGTTTATTTCGGCCATATTTTATTCGTTTTAGCTCCGATTTGATCCGTTCAAGTCTCGTTAGATTCGTAATTTTGTAATCTATCTAATGATGCTACTGTTACTCATGTTTTCAACTTTTTCAAATTCGAGATTAGATTTATTCTATTATTTTATTAAAGTAAAACTTGTTTATTTCATAACTTTCCCATTTGAACTCCGATTTTCGTGATCTTTATATCGTTGGAATCGTAGCGACGCGTAGATTATTTTTATACACTCTTCAATCTATTTTTCCACTATTGGTGTACTGTTTCTAATATAGATCTTGTTTGCTTCGTGTATGATTGCCTCGATGATTGTGTGGTGATTTTATGATCGAGTTCAGACGGTGAGCAATTCGTTGGTGATCAAGAGTACACGGAGGATCCAAGTTCTCCAGAGCACTTTGATCAAGGCAAGTATAGCATGGACCATCCTTGTTGCCTATTCACCTTAATCACTAAATTCATGATGCATGTGTCTACCTTGGCAACCATAGTATTTATTCCTAAGTTTTGATCACTTGATCCTTGTTACCTATGAGATTGCATTTGAGTAGTGATGCTAGCGCTGGATGATGCCATGATCTTATGAACTGGATTAATTAATTATGAGATAAAGATTAAAAGATGTTTTTTAGCAACATGGACTAAGGACTTAACTGTAAGTATGACACCGGGACTTACAGCGCAACCATGAGGGTTATATGGCTCTGACTTTAGTTAAGTATGAAGTTACTTGCTATTATGTTGTTAATCTTGAAAGGTTCCTTGCCGAGCTGGTTGTTTTGCGGCTCCTGTCTTTGTGTGTACTGCTGCGTGTGTGCGCCACTAGAAGGAGGGCTCTACCACCCCTTGCCATTGCGCCTGGATTGATTAGTGGCATGTTAGGAAGGCTTTTGAAAGACTTCATAGTGTACCCTGCCGCACTTCCTTGGTGAGGTGACATGGGAGTCATGACCCTTGGCATATGGGAATCACGACTTATGGTGAAAGTGTGCAACCTCTGCAGAGTGTAAAACTGATATATCAGCCGCGCTCACGGTCACGAGCGGCCTTGGACGTCTTACAGGAACTTAACTAATTTAATATTGATTTATTTTGAAGTTTCTGTTGATGTTTATTCCATATTAATTATCATGTTTATATGATCATGCGAATCTCATTTCCTTGATATATTCTATTGCTGCTACTCAAATTGCTAAAATATGATCAATTAAAAGCAACTGCTGTCAACCAGTGTCAAGCCTTATTTGAGCCTCATAAACCCATGTTATTCTTGTTGGGTACGACATGTACTTACGCTTGCTTTATTTTTTCATATTTGGATAAAAATCCCGGATGGGTAACAGATGATTATGATGATTCTTCTGAGGATTACTAGGATTGTGGTTCACCAGTCAACTACTTCCCTGTGAATTGGAGCTTCCGCGAGAGATTATAATTATTAGTCCGCTGCTATTTATGTAAAGACTCTGTGATATTATTCGTTATATATTGAACCTTGTGATGGTACTATGTAATTTGTCGCTTATGTGTGTGATTGATCTCTGGGCGCACATAAGTTGGTTCATTCAATTTTATCCTTAAAATTGGGTGTGACAGATTGGTATCGGAGCATAGGTTGACTGTAGGACGCAAACCTAGAAATTCTAGAGATGTTTTTCTCACCTCATTCGTGCTTTCCATCTTAACTTGCTAACTGCTAAAATTTTTATGCTTCTCTTACCCTTATTCCATTATAAAAATATTCAGTCTATTCTAAATCTAACTTTGTCTTGATCTATATTGGAGAAGATGGTTCGTGGTCGCAAAACTGCACGCATGAGCACCGGAGGCTACTATCCACCGCGAGCTTTGGACATTCCAGCTGAAGACGACGTGGTGATCGCCCCGGAAAATGACAGTGAAGAGGAAGCTATGTACATGGAAGATGTTGAAGAGATCCTTCCGTCGCCGACGCCTGCTACTCCGTCACCTCCACCGCCTGTTGCATCACCCGCACCCGAAGCCCCGCCAGAGGTGAACCGCGCAGGAGGATGGAATGGATTCAGGAGGAATATACTAAGTATCCAGAAGAAGATGCATTTTTTCACACAACGCTCGTCAACATGCTGAACCTCTACTACGCCGACCTGCAACCTACTCTCAACTACTATAGCATGGAGCACACGCATCCTCTACGAGACACCTACTGGACCACAGAATTGAATATCAAGGTTTGGGATGCACAGCATAGAGCCTACAAAACGGAATCTGTTCACAAGAATGCCGCTCCACGTAGAACCGTGGAAGAGAGCATGGAAGATGCCGCTACTCATGCCTACCTCTATTACCATGGTCGCCGCTATGGAGATATGGAAGGAGATGTCCATAGATTCTACCCTCGCGTGGTGACTAAAGAAGGTGACGTCGCTATGGCTATGCCCGAAGTGGATCAGCCCGCTCTTAGAGCTCTGGCAAGATTGTCTTGGGCACTTATGGGAAGAGTCCATGGTTTGGAACGCGAGTTGGCAAGAGCCAAGAGTGCCAACACACAAGCAGATCAAGAGATTGATGGATATCGAGCAAGACTCAACCAACCAAAGCTATTTCAGGAGATTCCCACACCTCCACCATTAAAGGATTCCGCTCCATAGGGTTAGTAAATTCCCTTAGCAATAAAAGACGCTTGTAGCGCTAAGTTGAGTCGAGTCGAGTCTTGTGTGCGTATGAAACTCTTTGTGTTAGTTGCTTTGTTCTTATGAAATATTTGTGAATTGGTTCTTTGTAATGAGTGCTGAGAATTGTGGGCATGACTACAACTCTCTTAGTTAGGGTCTAAGATTTGAGAATTATTGAAGCAATAGTTGTTTTGGTTAAATCTGTGTTTCACCAAATCTGTTTTTCAGACCTCTCTGTCTTGTTAATTATTCTTAATTAATTTCGTAATTTCAAAAATTATGAAAATTTAATGGGGAACAGTAGACTTCCAGACCTTTTTATTGCCACAAGAATCAAGTTAATATCCATTATGGTTTGAGAGATGTAACTGTTGCAAATTGAAGTTTCTGCACAGTCTGGCAGTTTGGATATTTTCTGTTCGTGTCTGTTTTTGGTTAATTTAACTTCCGAATCGGGAGAAGTGATCAACATGGAAGTTGTAGAAAATTTTCTGATCTTTCCAACGGTATAGAGAACGTCTCTGTTTGATTTCGGAAACTCCAGATATGATCGTTTTTCTTCTCTGCTGTTATCGGATCTCGCCCAGAAAATTCAGATTCGTTATTCATAAGTGATTGCATAATGGTAAAAATACTAAAACTCATTTATGTGTTGAAAAACAGATGGCCGGTAACAGGAGGAATGCCAATCCACCACCACCACTGCAACCTAGCATTCAAGACCTCATCGCTTCGCAGAACCAGCTGATGCAAACTATGATGCAATTCATTCAGCGCCAACCAGCTGGAGGACCGCAGCCTGTTCCAGCTCCTGCTAGAGATAAGCGAGGAGAATTTTTGAAGGGTCGTCCACCTGTGTTCAACCATGCCGCTGACCCGCTAGATGCTGGTGACTGGCTTCGCGCTGTGGAGAGGCAACTCAACATTGCGCAGTGCAACGATCAAGAGAAGGTGTTATATGCATCTGGACAATTGCAAGGAGCTGCTCATGACTGGTGGGAATCATTCCAGTATGGTCGTCCCAACAATGCACCTGCTATCACCTGGCAAGAGTTTTGTGAAAACTTCAGGTCATATCATATCCCTGAAGGTCTGATCGAGCTGAAGCAGGCAGAGTTCAGATCTCTGAAGCAAGGACGGATGTCTGTGCCAGAATTCCGTGATCATTTTGTTCAATTGTCATGGTATGCTCCTGACGATGTTGCTAAAGACAAGGACAAGCAACGTCTCTTCCTCAAGGGACTTCATGATAGATTGCAACTCCAACTCATGACAACCACCTACCCCAATTTCCAAGATCTTGTGAACCGCGCTATCGTGATTGACAACAAGCGCCAGGAGATGGCTGATAACAAGAGGAAGAAGCAAGGACCAGGTTTTTCCAGGAACAACCGTCAGCGTCCCAATACCGCGCAGCAAAAATTTCAGCAGAAACACCAGGGGCCATCCAACCAGTGGAACCAAGGGGGATCTAGTCAGTGGAACCATAATCAGAACCAACCTCGTTCCCCCTATCCTCAGCAGCAGCAGAAGACTCCCTCTCAAACACCCCAGCAAGCTACCCCGAGTAAGACTCCCATGAGGACTAATACACCGGGCACCCCCAACAAGTGTTTTGGTTGTGGAGAAACTGGACACCTCTCCTACAACTGCCCCAAGAAGCAGAACCAACAGACTCCCTAGGGGAGCAACCCAAAGAGCAGATACCAGCCACTATCTAATCAAGGAAGGGTGAATCATGTGTCCACAGAGACAGCTCAGGAAGCACCAGAAGTTATGATGGGTACGTTCAGCGTCAACTCCATCCTCGCTACTGTTCTTTTTGATTCCGGTGCTTCGCATTCTTTCGTATCACAAAGTTTTGTTAGAGTATGGAGTATACCACTTTTAGCTCTACAAAACCCAATATTAGTAAATTCACCGGGTGGGGCTATGCAAGCTCAATATTACTGTCCTTCGGTTAATATTGCTCTAAGGGGGGTAGACTTTAAAGTGAACCTTACCGTAATAAGAACAGCTGGGATTGATGTCATATTGGGTCTGGATTGGATGAAGAAAAATAAGGCAGTTATTCAGTGTGAGGAGAAGGTCGTTGTGTTAACTACGCCTAAAGGAGACAAAGTCAGTGTTGATGTAGTAATGCAACCACCACCTGCAGCGACAGTCAATCAACTCCAGGAGGATGACAGCCAGCTAGATCATGTTGTGGATGAGTTTCCGGACGTATTCCCTGATGAATTGCCAGGTATGCCACCCGACCGCGACATTGAATTTATTATTGAATTGTTGCCTGGAACTGCACCCATAGCTAAGCGTCCATATAGAATGGGAGTAAATGAGTTAGAAGAACTTAAGAAACAAATTAAAGAATTATTAGACAAAGGTTTTATTCGGCCTAGTTCTTCACCTTGGGGAGCACCAGTTATTTTTGTTGATAAGAAAGATGGAAGTCACCGGATGTGTGTGGATTATCGGTCACTTAATGAGGTTACTATCAAGAATAAATATCCATTGCCTAGAATTGATGATTTGTTTGACCAATTGAGAGGAGCCTGTGTATTTTCCAAGATTGATCTTCGTTCCGGTTACCATCAACTAAAAATTCGTGCTACAGATATACTTAAGACAGCTTTTACTACACGGTATGGATTATATGAGTACACCGTGATGTCCTTTGGATTGACCAATGCACCTGCCTACTTTATGTATCTGATGAATAAAGTGTTTATGGAGTACCTAGACAAGTTTGTTGTGGTATTTATCGATGATATTTTAATTTACTCGAAAAATAAGGAGGAACATGCTGAACATTTAAGATTGGTGCTACAAAAATTACGAGAGCATAAGTTGTATGCTAAGCGGAGCAAGTGTGAATTTTGGTTAAAGGAAGTTGCCTTTCTTGGTCATATTATCTCCAATGGTGGTATAGCGGTTGATCCTAGCAAAGTAGAAGATGTTCTGAATTGGAAGCCACCAACAACTGTTAGCGAGATTCGTAGTTTTCTGGGATTAGCAGGGTATTACAGGAGATTTATTGAAGGGTTCTCAAAGCTTGCTAAGCCTATGACTGCTTTATTAGAAAAGAATGCTAAGTTTGTCTGGTCGGAAAAATGTCAAAAGAATTTTGAAGAATTGAAGAAAAGATTAACCACAGCCCCCGTGTTGACTTTGCCGGATTTGAGCAAGAGATTTGCTATATATTGCGATGCATCTCGTCAAGGCTTGGGTTGTGTTCTTATGCAAGAAGGAAGAGTTGTGGCCTATGCGTCAAGACAACTGAGGAAACATGAATTGAATTATCCGACTCATGACCTTGAGTTAGCTGCAGTTGTGCATTCGTTAAAAATTTGGAGACACTATATTATTGGGCAAAAGTGTGATATCTACACCAACCACAAGAGTTTGAAATATATTTTTACTCAGTCAGATCTGAATTTGAGGCAACGTCGCTGGTTAGAGTTAATCAAGGATTATGATTTGGAGGTACATTATCATCCGGGAAAAGCGAATGTTGTCGCTGATGCCCTCAGTAGAAAGAGCTATGCTAATGAGATGCGAGTAACACCTATGCCAGAGGAGCTATGTGCTGAATTCGAGCGCCTCAATTTAAGTTTAGTTACTAATGCTATGGAGATAGTGGTTGAACCTACACTAGAGCAGGATATACGCAAAGGGCAGCTGGAAGATGAGAAGCTCAGTGAGATAGCTGAAAATGTAGTGGTTGGTAAGTCACCTGGATTTAGAATAGATGAACATGGTACTCTATGGTTTGGAAAAAGGTTGTGTGTACCCGAGATAAGATCTATTCGCGACGCGATACTCCGAGAAGCTCATGACTCAGCCTACTCCATACATCCCGGCAGCACAAAAATGTATTTAGATCTTAAAGAAAGGTATTGGTGGGTTGGACTTAAAAGAGATGTAGCAGAATATGTAGCAATATGTGACACCTGTCAGAGAGTTAAAGCCGAGCATCAGAGGCCTGCAGGTTTGCTACAACCTATGAAGATACCTGAATGGAAGTGGGATGAAGTTGGTATGGATTTCATAGTTGGTTTGTCACGTACTCAGTCAGGGTATGATTCTATTTGGGTAATTGTTGATCGTTTAACTAAAGTTGCTCACTTTATACCGGTTAAGACTACCTATGCCGGAGCAAAGCTAGCTGAATTATATATGGCAAGAATTGTGTGTCTACATGGGGTTCCTAAGAAAATTGTGTCTGACAGAGGTACTCAATTCACGTCTCATTTTTGGAAGAAAATACATGAATCTTTGGGAACTGAGCTGAATTTTAGTACTGCCTATCACCCTCAGACAGATGGACAAACAGAAAGGACCAATCAAATATTAGAAGACATGTTGAGAGCCTGTGCATTGCAAAAAGGTGATAGTTGGGATAAGAGTTTGCCATATGCAGAGTTCTCTTATAATAATAGTTACCAAAAGAGTCTCAAGATGGCACCGTTCGAGGCTTTGTATGGTCGTAAATGTAGAACACCTTTATTTTGGAACCAAACCGGAGAAACTCAAGTGTTTGGACCAGCAGTGTTGAGAGATGCAGAGGAACAAGTTGCGAAAATTAGAGAAAACTTGAGAGTGGCTCAGTCGCGACAAAAGAGTTATGCAGACACAAGAAGAAGAGAACTGACATTTGAAGTGGGAGATTATGTCTACCTGAAAGTATCACCTATGCGAGGTGTAAAAAGGTTCAATATGAAAGGTAAATTGGCACCAAGGTATATTGGCCCATTCAAGATTCTAGCAAGACGCGGAGAAGTAGCTTATCAGCTAGAACTACCCGAAAGTTTGTCGGGTGTTCATGATGTGTTTCATATATCCCAACTTAGAAAGTGTTTGCGAGTGCCCGAGGAGCAAATACCATTGGAGGAATTGGTTGTTAAAGAAGATCTCACATATGAAGAATACCCAATTAAAATATTGGAAACAGCAGAGCGAGTCACAAGGAGCAGAGTTATAAAAATGTGCAAGGTTCAGTGGAATCGGTATTCAGAGGATGAGGCAACCTGGGAAAGAGAGGAAGAATTGAGAAAGTCATATCCCTAACTTTTTGAGTAAGCTAATCTAATCTCGAGGACGAGATTAATTTTAAGGGGGGTAGAATTGTAACACCCTAAAATTTTCTTTATTTAAAGTAGGGACAAATTGATTTATTTATGCAATTGTTTGGCATATTAACCCAGCAAATAATAATTTTTAGCAATTAAAATAAATCATAGGAGTTAGAAACATGATTTGTTGCATCCATGCTGCTCAAAGATATTTTGTTTGATTTGCACTTTATTGAGATTTGGAAATATTCAAATGTATTTGGAAACCTCCCCTCTTCCTTTTTCGCCCGCGTGGGCCGAAGGCCACCCGAGCGTCGGCAGTCCGGCCTATCTCCCTCGCGCAGGCACTCTTTTTCTTTGGCTGCCATGCGGGGCCTGCTGCTCAGAGCCGTCCCCTTCCTTCCTCGGGAGTCCGAGCGGGACTCGATGCCAACCGACCGCCGCCGGAATCCTCGGACGAGTCCGTCCTGAGCCCGCCTCCACCGGCCCGTAAAAGGAAGCCGCGACCCTCGCCCCTTCCCTCCTACTGGCACTGACGCGTCGGACCACGGCACAGCGCCGTTTCCTTCCTCCGAACAGAGCCCGAACCGAGCACGACCGCCGCCTCCGACCGTATCCTAGCCACCGAATCTCCCGAAGTCTGGATCTCCTACGCCTCCCTCGCGCCCCTATATAGGTCGGCCGAGCTCTGCCGTCCCTCCCCACAAGTTCCCGAGCAAGCCACGCCCTCCAATCTTGCCCTAGCCGTCGCCCCGAGCTCCGCCATCGCCCCGAGCTCCGCCACCGCTGTCGATTTCTCCTCGGGAAGACTTCCCCGTCGAAATTGGTTGTTCTCCAAGCTTCGCAGCAAAGTCAGGAACCTTTCCGACCCCTTCTCCCTCGGTTTTGTGCACTACAGCCATGATGCCGAGCTTCGCCGCCACCATAGTTCCGCCACCTAGCTCGCCGCATCCTCCCCGAGCTACCTCTGTGGCAACCGAAACCATAGATAGGTTCGGCTTGAACTCCTCTTGCTTCCCGACCAGGTCCCGAGGTGTGCCGAGCTTCCTAGCCCCGAAAACGCCGTCCTCGGCTATCTTGCCGGTGAGGAATCGGCCGAGCGCCGCCCGACTCCGGCGACCAGAGCCGCCCCTCTTTTCCCGAGCTACCTGCACCGTCCATGGCCGATCCAACGGCTCACAGCAAGAGATACCCTTTCGACCGGCACTTTTGCAGAAGAGCCCCTGAGCTTTTTAATCTTCTAACCCGCGATCCTTTGGCGTATTTCTCAGATTGCGCTTTCCTATGTAGAAAACGTATTTCCTCGGTTTTAATTCAAAAAGGCGTTTTCAATATTTATAGATTTGTCACTCAGTTTATTTCGGCCATATTTTATTCGTTTTAGCTCCGATTTGATCCGTTCAAGTCTCGTTAGATTCGTAATTTTGTAATCTATCTAATGATGCTACTGTTACTCATGTTTTCAACTTTTTAAAATTCGAAATTAGATTTATTCTATTATTTTATTAAAGTAAAACTTGTTTATTTCATAACTTTCCCGTTTGAACTCCGATTTTCGTGATCTTTATATCGTTGGAATCGTAGCGACGCGTAGATTATTTTTATACACTCTTCAATCTATTTTTCCACTGTTGGTGTACTGTTTCTAATATAGATCTTGTTTGCTTCGTGTATGATTGCCTCGATGATTGTGTGGTGATTTTATGATCGAGTTCAGACGGTGAGCAATTCGTTGGTGATCAAGAGTACACGGAGGATCCAAGTTCTCCAGAGCACTTTGATCAAGGCAAGTATAGCATGGACCATCCTTGTTGCCTATTCACCTTAATCACTAAATTCATGATGCATGTGTCTACCTTGGCAACCATAGTATTTATTCCTAAGTTTTGATCACTTGATCCTTGTTACCTATGAGATTGCATTTGAGCAGTGATGCTAGCGCTGGATGATGCCATGATCTTATGAACTGGATTAATTAATTATGAGATAAAGATTAAAAGATGCTTTTTAGCAACATGGACTAAGGACTTAACTGTAAGTATGACACCGGGACTTACAGCGCAACCATGAGGGTTATATGACTCTGACTTTAGTCAAGTATGAAGTTACTTGCTATTATGTTGTTAATCTTGAAAGGTTCCTTGCCGAGCTGGTTGTTTTGTGGCTCCTGTCTTTGTGTGTACTGCTGCGTGTGTGCCACTAGAAGGAGGGCTCTACCACCCCTTGCCATTGCGCCTGGATTGATTAGTGGCATGTTAGGAAGGCTTTTGAAAGACTTCATAGTGTACCCTGCCGCACTTCCTTGGTGAGGTGACATGGGAGTCATGACCCTTGGCATATGGGAATCACGACTTATGGTGAAAGTGTGCAACCTCTGCAGAGTGTAAAACTGATATATCAGCCGCGCTCACGGTCACGAGCGGCCTTGGACGTCTTACAGGAACTTAACTAATTTAATATTGATTTATTTTGAAGTTTCTGTTGATGTTTATTCCATATTAATTATCATGTTTATATGATCATGCGAATCTCATTTCCTTGATATATTCTATTGCTGCTACTCAAATTGCTAAAATATGATCAATTAAAAGCAACTGCTGTCAACCAGTGTCAAGCCTTATTTGAGCCTCATAAACCCATGTTATTCTTGTTGGGTACGACATGTACTTACGCTTGCTTTATTTTTTCATATTTGGATAAAAATCCCGGATGGGTAACAGATGATTATGATGATTCTTCTGAGGATTACTAGGATTGTGGTTCACCAGTCAACTACTTCCCTGTGAATTGGAGCTTCCGCGAGAGATTATAATTATTAGTCCGCTGCTATTTATGTAAAGACTCTGTGATATTATTCGTTATATATTGAACCTTGTGATGGTACTATGTAATTTGTCGCTTATGTGTGTGATTGATCTCTGGGCGCACATAAGTTGGTTCATTCAATTTTATCCTTAAAATTGGGTGTGACATTTTCCACTGTTGGTGTACTGTTTCTAATATAGATCTTGTTTGCTTCGTGTATGATTGCCTCGATGATTGTGTGGTGATTCTATGATCGAGTTCAGACGGTGAGCAATACGTTGGTGATCAAGAGTACACTGAGGATCCAAGTTCTCCAGAGCACTTTGATCAAGGCAAGTATAGTATGGACCACCCTTGTTACCTATTCACCTTAATCATTAAATTCATGATGCATGTGTCTACCTTGGCAACCCTATAGTGATTATTCCTAGTTTTGATGACTTGATCCTTGTTACCTATGAGATTGCATTTGAGTAGTGATGCTAGTGCTTTGATGGGTCATGATCCTATGAACTTGAATAATTGATTATGGAATAAAAGTCAAAAGATGCTTTTTAGCAACATGGACTAAGGACTTATCTGTAAGTATGACACCGGGACTTACAGCGCAACCATGAGGGCTATATGGCTCTGGCTTTAGTCAAGTATGGAGTTACTTTCTATCATGCTATTAATCTTGAAAGGTTCCTTGCCGAGCTGGTTGTTTTGCGGCTTCTGTCTTTGTGTGTACTGCTGCGTGTGTGTGCCACTTGGAAGGAGGGCTCTACCGCCCCTTGCCATTGCGCCCGGATTGATTAGTAACTTGTTAGAGAGCCTTTTGAAAGACTTCATAGTGAGACCCTGTTATGCACCTTGGCAGTGTAGTGCGGGCCTTGCAAACCCCTGACACATGGGAATCACGACTCATGGTGAAAGTGTGCAACCTCTGCAGAGTGTAAAACTGATATATCAGCCGTGCTCACAGTCACGAGCGGCCTTGGACGTCTTACAGGAATTTAACTAATTTAATATTGATTTATTTGAAGTTTCTGTTGATGTTTATTCCATATTAATTATCATGTTTATATGATCATGCAAATTTTGTTCCTTGGTATATTCTATTGCTGCTACTCAAATTGCTAAAACATGATCAACTAAAAGCAACCGCTGTCAACCTGTGTCTTGCCTTATTTGAGCCTCATAAACCCATGTTATTCTTGTTGAGTACGACATGTACTTACGCTTGCTTTATTTTTCATATTTGGATAAAAAACCCGGATGGGTAACAGATGACTATGAGGATTCTTCTGAGGATTATTAGGATTGTGTTCACCAGTCAACTATTCCCTGTGGATTGGAGTTTCCGCGAGAGAGTTATCTATATTATTCCGCTGATATTAATGTAAAGACTTTGTGATATCATTCATTATATATTAAACCTTGTGATGGTACCATGTAATTTGTCACTTATGTGTGTGATTGATCTCTGGGCACACACATAAGTTGGTTCATTCAATTTTATCCTTAAAATTGGGTGTGACAATGCACCGCCTTGCATCCAACGGCCCTCCTTCCTCCTCCATGGCGGTTGCAAAGTCGGTTGGTGCATGTTTTGGCGGTTGTAAAGTCGGTTTGTGACCCTTGGAGGATGACATGTGGGTCCATTGATCCTTGACATCTCCATCTTGCACCATTGGTTGAAAACCGACTTCAATTGATGGCTTGGATGACTCCTGGATGCCTTCACACGGCTTGTGGACGTGGCACCCAACTTTGACAGGGCAGGCACCCTGTCCATAGGTCTACTGGATCCTCGTGCCTTAATTCTGAGCCATTGATGTTGAACCAACGCTCCATGAGCCATTTGGGAGGATGGCACACGGATCTATGAGGTGGCAAGTGCCATTTGGCACTTTCATAGGGCGGGCACCCTATGTGTAGGGCGTCCGCCCCCTCTGGCTGCCAAGTGGCAGCTGAGGTGCTAAGGTTGCTTGCCTTGCTTCATTTTCGCCTGTTTTCACCATTTTTCCTGCATACACAATATTTCTCCAAGGACATGTGGAACTAGGTGAGTTTCAAAGTGAGTTCTTTGCTTTTCATGTGGTTTTTCCTTGATTATGGGTCAAATGTTGATGGTAAAACAGGGTGTTAGCGACCGTCAACAGCCATATAGACTTCAAAATAATTTGGCTTTCAATGAATGACCTAGAGAGAACAAAGGTATGCCTATATGCTCTAACAAGTTCTAGCAAAGTATGTATGCACATGTCAAACAATGAGACCTTTGCTTCACTTGGAGAAGAGGCAAGTCATAAGATTTTTATGAAGTACATCAACACATGTTGGAGTAGTCAAGTATATTCAATTCATTCCTTAACTTGCAAAATCTAGCTTCATCAAGTGGCTTGGTGAATATATCGGCTAATTGATCATCGGTGCCCACACATGTGATTGCAATATCTCCCTTTGCTTGGTGATCTCTTGTGAAATGGTGCCTCACATCTATGTGCTTGGTTGTTGAATGTTGCACCGAATTGGTTGTGATCTTCACTGCACTTTTATTGTCAAATAGCAATGGAGCCTTATTGAATTTCAAACCATAGTCCTTCAAGGTTTGCTTCATCCATAAGATTTGTGCACAACAACTTCCCGCACTAATGGATTCGGCTTCGGCGGTAGAGAGTGTAACACTATTTTACTTCTTGGATGACCATGAAACTAGTGACCTTTCCAAGAGTTGATAAGTACCGGAAGTGCTCTTTCTATTTATCTTGCAACCGGCATAGTCCGTATCCGCATATCCAATAAACTCAAAGTTGGAGCCCTTGGGATACCACAAACCAATGTTAGGTGTGCTCTTCAAATACCTCAAAATTCTCTTTGTAGCCTTCAAATGACTTTCTCTTAGAGAGGCTTGATATCTTGCACACATGTACACACTAAATATCACATCCGGTCTAGAAGCGGTCACATAAAGTAGACTACCAATCATTGACTGATATTGCTTTTGATCAACCAATTCACCTTTTTCATCCGGTTCCAAGCTTCCGCTAGTGCCCATTGGTGTTGAGATTGCCTTTGCATTTTGCAATCCAAACTTCTTCACCATGTCCTTGATGTACTTGCTTTGACTCACAAAAGTGCCATTCTTCAATTGCTTAATTTGGAGTCCAAGAAAGTAACTAAGTTCACCAACCATAGACATTTCAAACTCTTTGGCCATCATTTCTCCAAACTCCTCACAAAATTCTTGACTTGTTGACCCAAAGATAATATCATCAACATAGATTTGTGTTGACATCTACTAACGTCGCCAAATATAACTATATAACTTTTAATGCAAGAGGCGAGATTAGAAGATGAGTGGTAATTAATTAACTTGTCATTATTAACTAGCCACTTTTCTATTACCAATATTCTTATGCATGAACTAGGTTGTCATCCCTAATTAATAATGCTAAGAAAAATAAAGGTTTCATATATCATTTTATGTGACTAGGCAGAAATAAATATAAATATAAACTAAGATCAATTCTGCAAGTGGACAGATAATTATACCATTGTAGCATTTTACCTAGGGAGTTCTACTAGGTTGTCGATTTATATTTATACCACTGGGAAGGACTAGGATAAACTTTAATCTATTATATTGATAGTGATGATATACAATGGATAAGTGACATTACCGATGTCATTTACTCTACTCATAACAGGTAGAGGTCACATGGTAAATAAAGATAAAGGTGATAAGTATGATCAGGCATCATAAATAAAAGATAATCATTAGAGCACTCTCTAGTCATTGTAATAGCTAGCCAATGGATAAACTAAGGAATTAATATCAAAGGTAATTCTATAACTACATCAATGAATAACTCTAATTAGTGCAATTACATCTAGCAATCATTGTTAGATTAATCCTATATCATAATCACGTGCAAAGGGCATCATCTAGGAAGGATGTGAAACAGAGTCATCATCCAACTTCGCGACCGTGCCTGCTGGCCTACATACGGGGGGTGGACTACAAAGGACTCAACGCAGCTGTCACATACGCGATCTACCACACAACCCGGCACATCAGGGTGCACTTGTAAATAAACAGAATACCTAGACACCACGTCTACATACTGTTCATCATCTATCCATCGTCCGCATGGATAAACGCTATACGAGCAATTACAAGAATTCAATAAGATCAAATCGACTATACTAGACATATAATCAAAGTAGACAAAGACTATTATAATCAAGAACATATGAACTATTAAGAACAATGTTTCCCTAATCGTAATGAAGAATACAATAATAGAGAAAGAACTAGAATTATATCGAACTCTGTGCTCCAGACAGACGCCAGGGCTCCAGATCCGCCGAAGAACTAGAACTCCTCTACTTCTAATCTAACTAGGCTAGAACTATGAACTAGAAGGCTCTTGATGAAGTAGGAGGCTCTTGATAGCTTGAAGACTTGATGCCTTGAATGAATGATGGATTCATGCCTCCAGGGGGTCTGCTCCTTTATTTATAACCCGGTGGGATGCACGTGCGCCGTAGGATCAAACTGACTTGAAACAAGGGCCGATATGACTCCACAAAGGCGGCGGAAGAAGACTCCAAAAGGTGGGCCGAAACCCTAGTGGGGGGCGCCGTCCGGTCCCACCCTGGTGGGTCTCGGGCCCCGGTGCTTCGAGTGTGTTCCAGATGCTTCTAGTGTTCTCGTGATGATGTTTCCTTGGCGGTTAAGTTTCGTGGTAATTATGCTTTTTAACCCTTCTTTTATGCTTTTCTGGAATAGCCCCTGGAAAATACAGAACATGCAAAACTCATGGAAACTGTCAGTTAAAACCCTAGACTAGTATATATTCATGTATCCTTTGGTGTCTAAAGTTCTAATAAAAGTTGATGTTATCCACTGTCAACAAGCATGTTGACAATTCAGCTTCACTAGCATTGAAATCCACCAAATAGAGATTGCCATACCGAAATCCCTTGAATATCAAGTTGCTTCCATCAACACTAACAATCTCCACATCATCAACACCAAAGATGCATTTGAATCCCAAGTCACACAATTGAGCCACAGACAACAAGTTGAAGTTCAAGCTCTCAACTAGCAAGACATTGGAGATAGACATATCATTTGAAATTGCAATCTTTCCAAGACCAATAACCTTGCCCTTCTTGTTGTCACCAAATGTGATACTATCAAGATTCCCATCTTCATTTGGCTTATTTGAATTGAACATGGTTGATTCTCCGGTCATATGTTGAGTGCACCCACTATCAAGCACCCAATGCCTCCCTCCGTACTTGTAGTTCACCTACAATGAAATCAATTAGATTTTGGTACCTAAGTTTGTTTAGGTCCTTGGAGGTTAGTGACTAAGCTCTTGGGCACCCAAATAGCCTTCTTCTTTGGGCTCTCTTTAGGTGCACCAATATACTTGACTCTCACTCCCTTTGCACTCTTTGTAAGCACATAGAAAGAATCAAGTCTAATGGATGACACATTAGGCTTGCTTTGATTCATCATCCTCTTCTTGTAATATTGCTCCTTGTGCCCCACTTGCTTGCAACTATAGCAAACCACAACATTGCCCTTCACAAGAGTAGTCTTGTGAGGAACAAAGACGGCTTTGCCCTTCTAGGGGGAATAGCCAAGACCCTCCTTGTTAATGGAGAATCTTTGACTACCCCAAACACTTAAGCAAGCGGGCATCTCCACCATAGGCATTGCCTAAGGCTAGAGTGAGCTCATGCACCTCCTTCTTGATGTTCTTGTTCTCAACCAAGATTGAGGCATCACAAGTGACACCAACATCCTTAGATGAGGTAGAGGTGGATGTGCTACAAGAAGTATTAGTGGAGGCAACAACAATAGGTGTATCAAATAAATCACAAGTAACACCTACGTCACATGTTGTGGGCACATCCTCTATCTTAGCCAACTCCGAAAGTGAGGAGTGAGCCTTCTCAAGCTTGGAGTGAGCTTCTTTTTGGTTCTCATGGTCTTCTTTTAGACACTCATGAGAAGCACTAAGCTCATCAAAGGATTGCTCAAGGAGCTTCTTCTCCTTGGTCAATGCTTTGCACTCTTTCACTTTCTTCTTAAGATAGGAGTGTGTGTCACGCAACATGTCAAGGAGCTCCTCCTTGGAGAAGTCCTCCTCCTCACTCTCACTACTGCTCTCATCAGATTCAGATTGTACCTTTGATGGCTTAGCCATGAGACAAGTCGGTGTAGAGTCCAAGATTGATGGCATGCTTTGAATAGCAAGACTAGCAATGGCTTTCTTCTTGGTGAGCTTGTGATCATCATCACTATCATCATCATCGGAAGAAGAAGCATCACTATCCCATGTGACATAATAAGAATGCCCCTTCTTCTTCTTGAATTGCATCTTCTTGTCCTTCTTGTCTTTCTTGTTCTTCTTCTTCTTGTCATCCTCATCATCACTATCATTCTTGTGAGAACAATCGGCTATCAAGTGGTCCTTGCTCTTGCACTCATAGCATCTCGTGGTTGGACCCTTGCCTTTGGTGAAGTCCCTTCTCTTCCTTGCACCATAGCCCTTATTTCTCATGAATCTTCCAAATCTTCTCACAAGAAGTGCCATCTCCTCATCATCATTACTTGAGCTATCTTCATCATCACTTGAGATTTGCTTCTTTGCTTTGCCTTTGTGCCTTGATGAGGTTGCCTTGAATGCAGTGTTCTTCTTCTCATTCTTGTCTTTCTTCTCATTATCCTTCTCTTCCTTGACTCCTCCATCCTTCTCTACTCGGTATATCTCATGTGTCATGACATCACCAAGCACTTGTGTTGGAGTCACCTTTGAGAGATCCTCCCTCACTATGATAGTAACCAATGTCTCAAAGCGAGGAGGAAGGCATCTCAAGAACTGGTGGGAGAAGTCTCTATCACTAATTGTTTCACCAAGAGCCTTGAGATCACTCACAATAACACTCAACCGGTGAAACATCTCCGGAATGCTCTCATCATCCTTCATCTTGAACCTTACAAACTTGTCCTTGAGAATGTATAGCTTTGCACTCTTGACCGTGGTGGTGCCTTCATAAGAGTCTTCCAACCTCTTCCACACCTCATGAGCAAACTCCAAGTCCTTGATTTGTTCAAAGACCTTCTCATCAAGAGCACTATATATTGCATTGAGGGCAATATCATTGAATTAGAGCTTTTCTTCTTCTCTTGGAGTGAGACTACTCATGTCAATCACCACAAAGTCATTCTCAACAATCTCCCACATCTTTCTATTCATTGATTTCAACTGAGCTTTCATTTGCTTCTTCCAATACCCATAGCTTGTGCCATCAAACCGGGGTGGCTTGCCCATATGGTTGATCAATTTGTTGTGAGCCATACTTGACACCGAAGGATGTTAAGTGTTGACACCTGTTATCATCCAAATTTTATTATCAATTATCCCTGCATTAAACATGAATATCCAGTAGAGTAGGGTTATTACTGATAGATTCCATGAGTTTTGGTGAATTGTCTATTTTCCAGGAGATTTTCCAGAAAAGCCTAAAAGAAGGATTAAAGAGCATAATTACCACAAAACTTAACCGCCAAGGAAATATCTTCACGAGAACGCTAGAAGCATCTGGAACACACCCGAAGCACCGGAGCCCGAAACCCCACAGGGTGGGGTCGGCCCGCGCCAGGGTAGGGCCGGCCGGCGCCCCCTAGGGTTTCCCCCGCGCTGCCTTCTGGAGTCATCTACCACCGCCTATTAGAAGTCATCTGGGCCCTTGTTTCAAGTCGGTTTGATCCTACGGCATACGTGCATCCCACCGGTCTATAAATAGAGAGGCATACCCCTGGAGGAGAGCCAGATCAAGAGATGAAGACCCTGAAGCATTAGATAGATATCCACTAGATCTAGGCTAGCAATCAAGAGAGAGATTAGAGAGATAGAGTAGATGAGTAGAGATTCGGAGGGGTCCCGGCTTGTCGGAGCTTCTTCGTAGCTGTGTTAGTCTGGATTCAGCTCCCTCGCCCGGAGTTGCGTTCCGAGGTACTTTTGTATTCAACATCCTGATTCAAGTAAGCATTTGTTCTTATTCGTTCTTAAGTTTACAACTCTATTTGAGTGCTTTGATCTTGGTAGCTCCTTGGTTGAAGTAGTAGTTTGTAGTGTAGACGTGGTGTCTGGGCTATAATACTTGTGAATGTCCCATGATTGGCTGGATAGTGGTAGATCGCGTAGGTGACAGCTGCATTGAGTCCTCTGTAGTCCACTTCCCGTTGATAGGATCGATAGGTGTATAAGTGTCTGGTAGGAGAGAACTCTGATTTCGCCTCTTATTCATGTCACTGTCCGATTAGAACGATATTATTCAAAGTTTACCGGTTGTCGGATCTAGATAATCATTTGCTATCTCCTCATTCTTGATATTCTCTGGATTGATTGTATTATCGGGTTAAGAGCCAATAGACTTAGTTAGTATCACCTACTGTTCCTTTGGGTTTGATATTAAAACCGGGATTGTCTGGTGAAGTGCTACATCGGTTGTTTTATCTGTGCTCTTGCGGATACCTTGATAATAATAATCTTTAATAGAGTGCAGTTAATTTATACCAACAAGCATTTCTGGCGCCATTACCAGGGAGCGGTTTGCTGATTTTGGCTTAGTCTATCTTAATCTTGTGTTATACTTTTATCTTTTATCTCTTATCTTTTAAAGTATGGAACCCACGTCCTAACTTTTATATCAATATGGAGCACCATCGGGATCGTATCTCCAGCCAAAAGAATCATCTTTACCTATCACATCATCTGGCTATGAGTTACACCCGGGATTAATTAAGTTAGTTCAGGATCACATTTTTTCTGGTAGTTCTAGCGAAAACCCCTATTCCCATTTAGCCAATTTTGAGCAGACATGTTCATGTTTGCACATTAAGGGCATGGCAGATGAAACTTTAAGATGGAAACTCTTTCTGTTTTCATTAACGGGGAAAGCATAGAAATGGTACAATCACCATGTTGGGAGTAGCCAAGGAGATTGGGAAGTATTGCGTGCTAATTTTTGTCTTAAATTTTTCCCTATTGAAAAGGTTGCTAAACTTCGTTTTGAAATTATTGGATATAAACAATTAGATAACAAATCATTAGGCAAGGCTTGGGAACGCTTTGATGGATTTATAAATTCTGGACCTAATCTTGCTTTGCCAGAACCTATGCTTTTGCAACATTTCTTTTTAGGCCTTGATGATAAAAATAAAGAATACCTTAATTTGGCCGCAGGAGGAGCATTTATGCATATTACTGCTTCACATGCTAAAACTATTCTTACAAATATCTTAATTGATCTTTTTGAAGAAAAAAAGTTGTTAGAAGATGAATTTTTGTCGGTTGATTCTAAACTTTTGTCTGATTCATCTCAACCTTTACCTGAACTATCTAATGAGAAGGAGATAACTCCTATTTCTGATTTTAAGCTTAAATTTGAGGATGAACTTTTTGATGATTATGGAAACACCTCACGCTATCATAAAATTATAAAACCACAAGAGTCTATGAATTTTAAAAGTTTCAATATTTCATATCCTGCTGATTTAAAATTCCTTATAGAGATAACTAGAGAATTAATTTTTGTTATGAGTAATGAGTGGTTAATAGAATTTGAGCTTTCAAATGATATAATTCATTTAAATTCTCCTGCCATCACTATTAAATGTCAAATTGATGCATATCCTTTTGATGCCTTTTATAATCCAGTAGTAGGCGTCAACATCATGTCTCTTACATTTGCTGAAAAATTCTTGAAAGATATGCCATTAATTCCTACAAATAAATTATTAAAAAATCATTCAGGACATATTATTCCTAGTTCAGTGTTTTATGTTCTCTTCCTATTGTGATTAATGAATTCCAAATTTTGCTAAATTTCTATATCTTTGATGTTTGGGATTTCGATGTAATGATTGGGTTACCAATAGGAAAACTTTTGCGAGAAGGTTGTGCGGGCAATTTAGATGTTAAACTTGGGAAGGGATTTAATCTCTCAGTGCCTATGACTCATGCATTAAAAGCTAAGGCAGAGCCACCTCCTGAGTTAGATCCGATAGAAGAAATTAAGGCTGTGTCATTTGAGGAATTTATTGAACTTAATTTAGAAGATGATACTCAGTTCTTCATTAATGAAGAGGAAGAGGATCCGATTGATCCTGAACCTCTGGATGAATTACTAGAGCCACCTAAGCCTTCTATTGAGCTTAAGCAACTACCTTCTGGTCTTAAGTATGTTTTTCTGAATAATGATCAAAATTCTCCCGTGATTATTAGTGATAAACTTTCTGATGAAGAGTCTTTTAGATTAATAACTGTCTTAGAAAAATATCGTGCTGCTTTTGGTTATTCACTCCAAGACCTTAAGGGGATTAGTCCTGTTTTATGCACTCATCGTATTCCAACCAACCCAGAGATTACACCTTCTAGAGAGCCCCAACGTAGGCTTCAAAATGCGATGAGGGAAGTTATTAAGAAAGAGGTCTTGAAACTTTTGCATGCAGGAATTATTTATCCTGTTCCGCATAGTGAGTGGGTAAGCTCTGTTCAAGTTGTACCTAAAAAGGGTGGTATGACCGTAGTTAAAAATGATAAAAATGAATTGATACCCCAGAGAACTGTTACAGGATGGCGAATGTGCATAGATTATAGAAAACTTAATAAAGCAACCAAGAAAGATCATTTTCCGCTGCCTTTCATTGATGAGATGTTAGAGCGTTTGGCAAATAATTCTTTCTTTTGTTTTCTTGATGGTTATTCTGGATATCACCAAATTCTTATCCACCCTGATGATCAAAGCAAAACCACTTTTACATGTCCTTATGGAACTTATGCTTATCGTAGAATGTCTTTTGGATTATGTAATGCACCTTCTTCTTTTCAAAGATGTATGATGTCTATATTTTCTGAAATGATAGAAGAAATCATGGAAGTTTTTATGGATGATTTTTCAGTTTATGGAAAAACTTTTGATGATTGTTTAGAAAAATCTAGATAAGGTTTTGCAAAGATGTGAAGAAAAGTACTTAGTCCTTAATTGTGAGAAATGTCATTTTATGGTTAGAGAAGGAATAGTGCTAGGACATTTAGTGTCTGAAAGAGGTATAGAGGTAGATAAGGCAAAAAATTGAAGTAATTGAACAACTACCTACACCCGTTAATATAAAAGGAATCCGAAGTTTTCTTGGTCACTGTGTTTTTTATCGCAGATTTATAAAAGATTTTTTACATATTGCTAGACCACTGACTAACTTGCTAGCTAAGGATGTTCCTTTTGAATTTGATGATGCATGTTTAAAACCTTTTAATATTCTTAAAGAAGCACTTATATCAGCACCAACTATTCAACCCCCTGATTGGTCTTTACCTTTTGAAATTATGTGTGATGCTAGTGATTATGCTGTAGGGGCAGTATTAGGACAAACAAAAGATAACAAGCATCATGCAATTACTTATGCTAGTAAAACTATGATAGGAGCACAATTAAATTATGCAACAACTGAAAAAGAACTCCTGGCTGTTGTTTTTGCTATTGATAAATTTAGATCTTACTTAGTAGGAGCAAAAGTAATTGTTTATTCTGATCATGCTGCTTTAAAATATTTGCTCACTAAGAAAGATGCTAAACCTCATTTGATAAGATGGATTTTGTTACTCCAAGAATTTGACTTAGAAATTAAAGATAGAAGAGAAATAGAAAATCCAGTTGCTGATCACTTTTCTAGAATACACTTTGAAAAACCTCAGAAATTACCTATTAATGACTCATTGAGAGATGACATGTTGTTTAAAGTGACCAACTCAGACCCTTGGTACGTGAATATTGTCAACTTTATGGTTGCAGGTTATGTACCACCTGGGGAAAATAAAAAGAATCTTATTTATGAAAGTCGTCTCCACATATGGGATCCGCCATACCTCTTCAGAATTTGTTCAGATGGATTACTTAGAAGATGTGTACCAGTAGAAGAGGGCATGCAGATCATTCAGAAATGCCATGCATCACCATATAGAGGTCATTATGAAGCATTCCGCACTCATGCTAAAATCTGGCAGAGTGGGTTCTTTTGGCCAACTATGTATGAAGACACCAAAGATTTTATCCGGAGATGTTGATCATGTCAGGGGCACGGGAATATCAATGCAAGAGATGCTATGCTACTCACCAATAATCTCCAGATCGAGCTCTTTGATGTCTGGGGAATTGATTACATGGGACCATTTGTGAAATCAAGAAATTATAAATATATTCTGGTGGCAGTTGACTATGTATCCAAGTGGGTAGAAGTTGTGCCATGCATGAATGCTGATTCCAAACATTCAAAGAAGATGTTCGAAGAGATTATATTTTCAAGGTTTGGAACACCAAGGATGGTCATTAGTGATAGAGGAACACACTTCACTAATAAAAAATTTCACCGATACTTGCAAGCTCATGGCATCCATCATAATGTAGCTACTCCATACCATCCTCAGACAAGTGGCCAGGCAGAAACATCAAACAAACAGATCAAGAATATTCTACAGAAAACAGTAAATGAAATGGGTACTGCATGGAAGGACCGATTACCCGAAGCACTTTGGGCATATCGGACCGCATACAAGACACCTTTGGGAATGTCACCTTACCAGCTAGTATATGGTAAGACCTGTCATTTACTAGTGGAGTTAGGGCATAAAGCTCACTGGGCTATTAAGAGATGGAACATGAACTTTGAAGCCGCCGGAGAAAAGAGAAAAATGCAATTATCAGAATTAGAAGAATGGAGAGAAAAGGCTTATCACAATTCAAAGATCTATAAAGAAAGAACAAAAAGATGGCATGACAAGAGGATCAAGAAGAAGGAGTTTGCATTAGGAGATAAGGTATTACTTTTTAATTCCAGGTTTAAATTATTCGGGCTTGGAAAACTACGAAGCAAATAGGAAGGACCATTTACGGTTGTGAATGCATCACCGCATGGAGCGATAACTCTACAATCACACGAAGGTACGTTATTCAAGGTAAATGGTCACCGACTTAAATTATTTTTAGAACCATTTAATTTAGAAGTTGTTGATGCGCTGGACTTTGTCCAATTACCCACTTTTTAGTCCCATCATTATCCGTTACGAAAAATTATCACGCATCGCAACGAACAGGAAGTAGGAAGAGTCTAGACGCTTCACGAGCTCGGCCAACCAGGGAAGTTACCTAGTGGGGCCGGCCGGCACCCTAGTGGGGCCAGGAGGAGCCCCTGTCCCCTCTCATCCCGTCTCAAGTTCCCTTTTCTTTCTCTATCTTTCCTAAATACAATCCTATAGATTCCTGATGCGTACAGATAATCTTTCGTATGAATCCTATAGAAACTAGATTTGATCTTATCCTGTCTCCTGAAAATCATATAAATACGCACCTGTACCACCCTTGAATGCCATCCCATCATCATTACCTTCTTCTCCTCCAAAGAAACTCTCTACTTTAGATCTAGTAGCAATGGCAAGCAAAGCGGTCGTCGGCGCTGACTCCGGCAAGCTCCAACGCGATGACTCGAAGGCCATCATCCTCGCACAGCTGAAGCCCCTTGTGTAACACCCTAAAATTTGCTTTATTTAAAGTAGGGACAAATTGATTTATTTATGCAATTGTTTGGCATATTAACCTAGCAAATAATAACTTTTAGTAATTAAAATAAATCATAGGAGTTAGAAACATGATTTGTTGCATCCATGCTGCTCAAAGATATTTTGTTTGATTTGCACTTTATTGAGATTTGGAAATATTCAAATGTATTTGGAAACCTCCCCTCTTCCTTTTTCACCCGCGTGGGCCGAAGGCCACCCGAGCGTCGGCAGTCCGGCCTATCTCCCTCGCGCAGGCACTCTTTTTCTTTGGCTGCAATGCGGGGCCTGCTGCTCAGAGCCGTCCCCTTCCTTCCTCGGGAGTCCGAGCAGGACTCGATGTCCATCCGACCGCCGCCGGAATCCTCGGACGAGTCCGTCCTGAGCCCGCCTCCACCGGCCCGTAAAAGGAAGCCGCGACCCTCGCCCCTTCCCTCCTACTGGCACTGACGCGTCGGACCACGGCACAGCGCCGTTTCCTTCCTCCGAACAGAGCCCGAACCGAGCACGACCGCCGCCTCCGACCGTATCCTAACCACCGAATCTCCCGAAGTCCGGAACTCCTACGCCACCCTCGCGCCCCTATATAGGTCGGCCGAGCTCTGCCATCCCTCCCCACAAGTTCCCGAGCAAGCCACGCCCTCCAATCTTGCCCTAGCCGCCGCCCCGAGCTCCGCCACCGCCGTCGATTTCTCCTCGGGAAGACTTCCCCGTCGAAATTGGTTGTTCTCCAAGCTTCGCAGCAAGGTCAGGAACCTTTCCGACCCCTTCTCCCTCGGTTTTGTGCACTACAGCCATGATGCCGAGCTTCGCCGCCACCATAGTTCCGCCACCTAGCTCGCCGCATCCTCCCCGAGCTACCTCTGTGGCAACCGAAACCATAGATAGGTTCGGCTTGAACTCCTCTTGCTTCCCGACCAGGTCCCGAGGTGTGCCGAGCTTCCTAGCCCCGAAAACGCCGTCCTCGGCTATCTTGCCGGCGAGGAATCGGCCGAGCGCCGCCCGACTCCGGCGACCAGAGCCGCCCCTCTTTTCCCGAGCTACCTGCGCCGTCCACGGCCGATCCAACGGCTCACAGCGAGAGATACCCTTTCGACCGGCACTTTTGCAGAAGAGCCCCTGAGCTTTTTAATGTTCTAACCCGTGATCCTTTGGCGTATTTCTCAGATTGCGCTTTCCTATGTAGAAAACGTATTTCCTCGGTTTTAATTCAAAAAGGCGTTTTCAATATTTACAGATTTGTCACTCCGTTTATTTCGGCCATATTTTATTTGTTTTAGCTCCGATTTGATCCGTTCAAGTCTCGTTAGATTCGTAATTTTGTAATCTATCTAATGATGCTACTGTTACTCATGTTTTCAAATTTTTAAAATTTGAGATTAGATTTATTCTATTATTTTATTAAAGTAAAACTTGTTTATTTCATAACTTTCCCATTTGAACTCCGATTTTCGTGATCTTTATATCGTTGGAATCGTAGCGACGCGTAGATTATTTTTATACACTCTTCAATCTATTTTTCCACTGTTGGTGTACTGTTTCTAATATAGATCTTGTTTGCTTCGTGTATGATTGCCTCGATGATTGTGTGGTGATTTTATGATCGAGTTCAGACGGTGAGCAATTCGTTGGTGATCAAGAGTACACGGAGGATCCAAGTTCTCCAGAGCACTTTGATCAAGGCAAGTATAGCATGGACCATCCTTGTTGCCTATTCACCTTAATCACTAAATTCATGATGCATGTGTCTACCTTGGCAACCATAGTATTTATTCCTAAGTTTTGATCACTTGATCCTTGTTACCTATGAGATTGCATTTGAGTAGTGATGCTAGCGCTGGATGATGCCATGATCTTATTAACTGGATTAATTAATTATGAGATAAAGACTAAAAGATGCTTTTTAGCAACATGGACTAAGGACTTAACTGTAAGTATGACACCGGGACTTACAGCACAACCATGAGGGTTATATGGCTCTGACTTTTGTCAAGTATGAAGTTACTTTCTATTATGTCGTTAATCTTGAAAGGTTCCTTGCCGAGCTGGTTGTTTTGCGGCTCTTGTCTTTGTGTGTACTGCTGCGTGTGTGTGACACTAGAAGGAGGGCTCTACCACCCCTTGCCATTGCGCCCAGATTGATTAGTGGCATGTTAGGACGGCTTTTGAAAGACTTCATAGTGTACCCTGCCGCACTTCCTAGGTGAGGTGACATGGGAGTCATGACCCTTGGCATATGGGAATCACGACTCATGGTGAAAGTGTGCAACCTCTGCAGAGTGTAAAACTGATATATCAGCCGCGCTCACGGTCACGAGCGGCCTTGGACGTCTTACAGGAACTTAACTAATTTAATATTGATTTATTTTGAAGTTTCTGTTGATGTTTATTCCATATTAATTATCATGTTTATATGATCATGCGAATCTCATTTCCTTGATATATTCTATTGCTGCTACTCAAATTGCTAAAATATGATCAATTAAAAGCAACTGCTGTCAACCAGTGTCAAGCCTTATTTGAGCCTCATAAACCCATGTTATTCTTGTTGGGTACGACATGTACTTACGCTTGCTTTATTTTTTCATATTTGGATAAAAATCCCGGATGGGTAACAGATGATTATGATGATTCTTCTGAGGATTACTAGGATTGTGGTTCACCAGTCAACTACTTCCCTGTGAATTGGAGCTTCCGCGAGAGATTATAATTATTAGTCCGCTGCTATTTATGTAAAGACTCTGTGATATTATTCGTTATATATTGAACCTTGTGATGGTACTATGTAATTTGTCGCTTATGTGTGTGATTGATCTCTGGGCGCACATAAGTTGGTTCATTCAATTTTATCCTTAAAATTGGGTGTGACAGATTGGTATCGGAGCATAGGTTGACTGTAGGACGCAAACCTAGAAATTCTAGAGATGTTTTTCTCACCTCATTCGTGCTTTCCATCTTAACTTGCTAACTGCTAAAATTTTTATGCTTCTCTTACCCTTATTCCATTATAAAAATATTCAGTCTATTCTAAATCTAACTTTGTCTTGATCTATATTGGAGAAGATGGTTCGTGGTCGCAAAACTGCATGCATGAGCACTGGAGGCTACTATCCACCACGAGCTTTGGACATTCCAGCTGAAGACGACGTGGTGATCGCCCCGGAAAATGAAAGTGAAGAGGAAGCTATGTACATGGAAGATGTTGAAGTGATCCTTCCGTCGCCGACGCCTGCTATTCCGTCACCTCCACCGCCTGTTGCACCATCCGCACCCGAAGCCCCCGCCAGAGGTGAACCGCCCAGGAGGATGGGATGGATCCAGGAGGAATATACTAAGTATCCAGAAGAAGATGCATTTTTCCACACAATGCTCGTCAACATGCTGACCCTCTACTACGCCGACCTGCAACATACTCTCAACTACTATAGTATGGAGCACACGCATCCTCTACGAGACACCTACTGGACCACAGAATTGAATATCAAGGTTTGGGATGCACAGCATAGAGCCTACAAGACGGAATCTGTTCACAAGAATGCCGCTCCACGTAGAACCGTGGAAGAGAGCATGGAAGATGCCGCTACTCATGCCTACCTCTATTACCATGGTCGCCGCTATGGAGATATGGAAGGAGATGTCCATAGATTCTACCCTCGCGTGGTGACTAAAGAATGTGACATCGCTATGGCTATGCCCGAAGTGGATCAGCCCGCTCTTAGAGCTCTGGCAAGATTGTCTTGGGCACTTATGGGAAGAGTCCATGGTTTGGAACGCGAGTTGGCAAGAGCCAAGAGTGCCAACACACAAGCAGATCAAGAGATTGATGGATATCGAGCAAGACTCAACCAACCAAAGCTATTCCAGGAGATTCCCACACCTCCACCATTCAGGGATTCCGCTCCATAGGGTTAGGAAATTTCCTTAGCAATAAAAGACGCTTGTAGCGCTAAGTTGAGTCGAGTCGAGTCTTGTGTGCGTATGAAACTCTTTGTGTTAGTTGCTTTGTTCTTATGAAATATTTGTGATTTGGTTCTTTGTAATGAGTGCTGAGAATTGTGGGCATGACTACAACTCTCTTAGTTAGGGTCTAAGATTTGAGAATTATTGAAGCAATAGTTGTTTTGGTTAAATCTGTGTTTCACCAAATCTATTTTTCAGACCTCTCTGTCTTGTTAATTATTCTTAATTAATTTCGTAATTTCAAAAATTATGAAAATTTAATGGGGAACAGTAGACTTCCAGACCTTTTTATTGCCACAAGAATCAAGTTAATATCCATTATGGTTTGAGAGATGTAACTGTTGCAAATTGAAGTTTCTGCACAGTCTGGCAGTTTGGACAGTTTCTGTTCGTGTCTGTTTTTGGTTAATTTAACTTCCGAATCGGGAGAAGTGATCAACATGGAAGTTGTAGAAAATTTTCTGATCTTTCCAACGGTATAGAGAACGTCTCTGTTTGATTTCGGAAACTCCAGATAT
The DNA here is from genome assembly GCA_038502445.1 of Eremochloa ophiuroides. Lineage (NCBI taxonomy): Eukaryota > Viridiplantae > Streptophyta > Magnoliopsida > Poales > Poaceae > Eremochloa > Eremochloa ophiuroides. The sequence continues at coordinate 56,362,045 of JAHLJS010000004.1, read as the reverse complement.
GATCGTTTTTCTTCTCTGCTGTTATCAGATCTCCCCCAGAAAATTCAGATTCGTTATTCATAAGTGATTGCATAATGGTAAAAATACTAAAACTCATTTATGTGTTGAAAAACAGATGGCCGGTAACAGGAGGAATGCCAATCCACCACCACCACCGCAACCTAGCATTCAAGACCTCATCGCTTCGCAGAACCAGCTGATGCAAACTATGATGCAATTCATTCAGCGCCAACCAGCTGGAGGACCGCAGCCTGTTCCAGCTCCTGCTAGAGATAAGCGAGAAGAATTTTTGAAGGGTGGTCCACCTGTGTTCAACCATGCCACTGACCCGCTAGATGCTGATGACTGGCTTCGCGCTGTGGAGAGGCAACTCAACATTGCGCAGTGCAACGATCAAGAGAAGGTGTTATATGCATCTGGACAGTTGCAAGGAGCTGCTCAAGACTGGTGGGAATCATTCCAGTATGGTCGTCCCAACAATGCACCTGCTATCACCTGGCAAGAGTTTTGTGAAAACTTCAGGTCATATCATATCCCTGAAGGTCTGATCGAGCTGAAGCAGGCAGAGTTCAGATCTCTGAAGCAAGGACGGATGTCTGTGCCAGAATTCCGTGATCATTTTGTTCAATTGTCACGGTATGCTCCTGACGATGTTGCTAATGACAAGGACAAGCAACGTCTCTTCCTCAAGGGACTTCATGATAGATTGCAACTCCAACTCATGACAACCACCTACCCCAATTTCCAAGAGCTTGTGAACCGCGCTATCGTGATTGACAACAAGCGTCAGGAGATGGCTGATAACAAGAGGAAGAAGCAAGGACCAGGTTTTTCCAGGAACAACCGTCAGCGTCCCAATACCGCGCAGCAAAAATTTCAGCAGAAACACCAGGGGCCATCCAACCAGTGGAACCAAGGGGGATCTAGTCAGTGGAACCGTAATCAGAACCAACCTCGTTCCCCCTATCCTCAGCAGCAGCAGAAGACTCCCTCTCAAACACCCCAGCAAGCTACCCCGAGTAAGACTCCCATGAGGACTAATACACCGGGCACCCCCAACAAGTGTTTTGGTTGTGGAGAAACTGGACACCTCTCCTACAACTGCCCAAAGAAGCAGAACCAGCAGACTCCCCAGGGGAGCAACCCAAAGAGTAGATACCAGCCACCATCTAATCAAGGAAGGGTGAATCATGTGTCCACAGAGACAGCTCAGGAAGCACCAGAAGTTATGATGGGTACGTTCAGCGTCAACTCCATCCTCGCTACTGTTCTTTTTGATTCCGGTGCTTCGCATTCTTTCATATCACAAAGTTTTGTTAGAGTACGGAGTATACCACTTTTAGCTCTACAAAACCCAATATTAGTAAATTCACCGGGTGGGGCTATGCAAGCTCAATATTACTGTCCTTCGGTTAATATTGCTCTAAGGGGGGTAGACTTTAAAGTGAACCTTACCGTAATAAGAACAGCTGGGATTGATGTCATATTGGGTCTGGATTGGGTGAAGAAAAATAAGGCAGTTATTCAGTGTGAGGAGAAGGTCGTTGTGTTAACTACGCCTAAAGGAGACAAAGTCAGTGTTGATGTAGTAATGCAACCACCACCTGCAGTGACATTTAATCAACTCCAGGAGGATGACAGCCAGCTAGATCACGTTGTGGATGAGTTTCCGGACGTATTCCCTGATGAATTGCCAGGTATGCCACCCGACCGCGACATTGAATTTATTATTGAATTGTTGCCTGGAACTGCACCCATAGCTAAGCGTCCATATAGAATGAGAGTAAATGAGTTAGAAGAACTTAAGAAACAAATTAAAGAATTATTAGACAAAGGTTTTATTCGGCCTAGTTCTTCACCTTGGGGAGCACCAGTTATTTTTGTTGATAAGAAAGATGGAAGTCAGCGGATGTGTGTGGATTATCGGTCACTTAATGAGGTTACTATCAAGAATAAATATCCATTGCCTAGAATTGATGATTTGTTTGACCAATTGAGAGGAGCCTGTGTATTTTCCAAGATTGATCTTCGTTCCGGTTACCATCAACTAAAAATTCGTGCTACAGATATACCTAAGACAGCTTTTACTACACGGTATGGATTATATGAGTACACCGTGATGTCCTTTGGATTGACCAATGCACCTGCCTACTTTATGTATCTGATGAATAAAGTGTTTATGGAGTACCTAGATAAGTTTGTTGTGGTATTTATCGACGATATTTTAATTTACTCAAAAAATAAGGAGGAACATGCTGAACATTTAAGATTGGTGCTACAAAAATTACGAGAGCATAAGTTGTATGCTAAGCGGAGCAAGTGTGAATTTTGGTTAAAGGAAGTTGCCTTTCTTGGTCATATTGTCTCCAATGGTGGTATAGCGGTTGATCCTAGCAAAGTAGAAGATGTTCTGAATTGGAAGCCACCAACAACTGTTAGCGAAATTCGTAGTTTTCTGGGATTAGCAGGGTATTACAGGAGATTTATTGAAGGGTTCTCAAAGCTTGCTAAGCCTATGACTGCTTTATTAGAAAAGAATGCTAAGTTTGTCTGGTCGGAAAAATGTCAAAAGAATTTTGAAGAATTGAAGAAAAGATTAACCACAGCCCCCGTGTTGACTTTGCCGGATTTGAGCAAGAGATTTGCTATATATTGCGATGCATCTCGTCAAGGCTTGGGTTGTGTTCTTATGCAAGAAGGAAGAGTTGTGGCCTATGCGTCAAGACAACTGAGGAAACATGAATTGAATTATCCTACTCATGACCTTGAGTTAGCTGCAGTTGTGCATTCGTTAAAAATTTGGAGACACTATATTATTGGGCAAAAGTGTGATATCTACACCGACCACAAGAGTTTGAAATATATTTTTACTCAGTCAGATCTGAATTTGAGGCAACGTCGCTGGTTAGAGTTAATCAAGGATTATGATTTGGAGGTACATTATCATCCGGGAAAAGCGAATGTTGTCGCTGATGCCCTCAGTAGAAAGAGCTATGCTAATGAGATGCGAGTAACACCTATGCCAGAGGAGCTATGTGCTGAATTCGAGCGCCTCAATTTAAGTTTAGTTACTAATGCTATGGAGATAGTGGTTGAACCTACACTAGAGCAGGATATACGCAAAGGGCAGCTGGAAGATGAGAAGCTCAGAGAGATAGCTGAAAATGTAGTGGTTGGTAAGTCACCTGGATTTAGAATAGATGAACAGGGTACTCTATGGTTTGGAAAAAGGTTGTGTGTACCCGAGATAAGATCTATTCGCGACGCGATACTCCGAGAAGCTCATGACTCAGCCTACTCCATACATCCCGGCAGCACAAAAATGTATTTAGATCTTAAAGAAAGGTATTGGTGGGTTGGACTTAAAAGAGATGTAGCAGAATATGTAGCAATATGTGACACCTGTCAGAGAGTTAAAGCCGAGCATCAGAGGCCTGCAGGTTTGCTACAACCTATGAAGATACCTGAATGGAAGTGGGATGAAGTTGGTATGGACTTCATAGTTGGTTTGCCACGTACTCAGTCAGGGTATGATTCTATTTGGGTAATTGTTGATCGTTTAACTAAAGTTGCTCACTTTATACCGGTTAAGACTACCAATGCCGGAGCAAAGCTAGCTGAATTATATATGGCAAGAATTGTGTGTCTACATGGGGTTCCTAAGAAAATTGTGTCTGACAGAGGTACCCAATTCACGTCTCACTTTTGGAAGAAAATACATGAATCTTTGGGAACTGAGCTGAATTTTAGTACTGCCTATCACCCTCAGACAGATGGACAAACAGAAAGGACCAATCAAATATTAGAAGACATGTTGAGAGCCTGTGCATTGCAAAAAGGTGATAGTTGGGATAAGAGTTTGCCATATGCAGAGTTCTCTTATAATAATAGTTACCAAAAGAGTCTCAAGATGGCACCGTTCGAGGCTTTGTATGGTCGTAAATGTAGAACACCTTTATTTTGGAACCAAACCGGAGAAACTCAAGTGTTTGGACCAGCAGTGTTGAGAGATGCAGAGGAACAAGTTGCGAAAATTAGAGAAAACTTGAGAGTGGCTCAGTCGCGACAAAAGAGTTATGCAGACACAAGAAGAAGGGAACTGACATTTGAAGTGGGAGATTATGTCTACCTGAAAGTATCACCTATGCGAGGTGTAAAAAGGTTCAATATGAAAGGTAAATTGGCACCAAGGTATATTGGCCCATTCAAGATTCTAGCAAGACGCGGAGAAGTAGCTTATCAGCCAGAACTACCCGAAAGTTTGTCGGGTGTTCATGATGTGTTTCATATATCCCAACTCAGAAAGTGTTTGCGAGTGCCCGAAGAGCAAATACCATTGGAGGAATTGGTTGTTAAAGAAGATCTCACATATGAAGAATACCCAATTAAAATATTGGAAACAGCAGAGCGAGTCACAAGGAGCAGAGTTATAAAAATGTGCAAGGTTCAGTGGAATCGGTATTCAGAGGATGAGGCAACCTGGGAAAGAGAGGAAGAATTGAGAAAGTCATATCCCCAACTATTTAAGTAAGCTAACTAATCTCGAGGACGAGATTAATTTTAAGGGGGGTAGAATTGTAACACCCTAAAATTTGCTTTATTTAAAGTAGGGACAAATTGATTTATTTATGCAATTGTTTGGCATATTAACCTAGCAAATAATAACTTTTAGTAATTAAAATAAATCATAGGAGTTAGAAACATGATTTGTTGCATCCATGCTGCTCAAAGATATTTTGTTTGATTTGCACTTTATTGAGATTTGGAAATATTCAAATGTATTTGGAAACCTCCCCTCTTCCTTTTTCGCCCGCGTGGGCCGAAGGCCACCCGAGCGTCGGCAGTCCGGCCTATCTCCCTCGCGCAGGCGCTCTTTTTCTTTGGCTGCCATGCGGGGCCTGCTGCTCAGAGCCGTCCCCTTCCTTCCTCGGGAGTCCGAGCAGGACTCGATGTCCATCCGACCGCCGCCGGAATCCTCGGACGAGTCCGTCCTGAGCCCGCCTCCACCGGCCCGTAAAAGGAAGCCGCGACCCTCGCCCCTTCCCTCCTACTGGCACTGACGCGTCGGACCACGGCACAGCGCCGTTTCCTTCCTCCGAACAGAGCCCGAACCGAGCACGACCGCCGCCTCCGACCGTATCCTAACCACCGAATCTCCCGAAGTCCGGATCTCCTACGCCACCCTCGCGCCCCTATATAGGTCGGCCGAGCTCTGCCGTCCCTCCCCACAAGTTCCCGAGCAAGCCACGCCCTCCAATCTTGCCCTAGCCGCCGCCCCGAGCTCCGCCGTCGCCCCAAGCTCCGCCACCGCCGTCGATTTCTCCTCGGGAAGACTTCCCCGTCGAAATTGGTTGTTCTCCAAGCTTCGCAGCAAGGTCAGGAACCTTTCCGACCTGTCACACCCGGTTTTAAGGACAAAACCAGATATATAATATATGTGAAATAAAAAGACAAATCTCACATATAGTCACAGAATAAGGTAATATCAAGAGACAAAATGCTTAAATAACGTATTAACAAATAAACATAACCTCAGAGTATAACGCAGAAAACGACTTCACGCCGGGCGTAGACTTCACTCCGCAGGAACAAACTGACTGGTTGACCACAAGTCTAAACTTCTCCTGAGGTGTGGGAAAATAGCAAGAGTGAGTTCATGTCGAACTCAGCAAATATAACGACAAGGTGCTGATTTCTCATACTCATGATCAGTGCAAAGTAAGTAAGGTAAAGCGTAAACAATTAATCAACAACAATACTTTCTGTTCCATGAGGATTCCAGGCCACCCATGACCGAGGGCGCGGCTAGTATACCAGTTTTACACTCTGCAGAGGTTGCACACTTTCACTACGAGCCGTGATTCCCATCTGCTCGGGGTAGCTAGCCCCATAACACTACCAAGGTGAGCGAGCAGGGTTTCACTATGAAGTCTTTCAAAAGCCTCGTCTAACAAGTTAGGGCCGCTATGGTTTCGCGCCTGTGATTGTAGTATTTCCCCTTTCCTGATGGCACATAACTCGCAGCCTATACACATCATCTGGCTAGGGGCCTAACTACGATCATCCCGGACAACACCCCACTTGCGCCTTTCGGTAACCTCTAACAAGCTAGAAAAGAACAATATACTTGACTAAAACCAGAGCCCATTAGCACTCATAGTTGCGCGGTTTTCCCGGGGGATTCACTTACGGAATAAAGTCATCTTTTAATGTTCATTACTCTCCCATTACTCGATTCACATGATCATGATTACTAAAATAAATACCCGAAACTATACTTGCCTTAATTTGCTTTTCACCCCACAGACGCTCAGTAATCCTTCGATGAATTCCTGGATCACCTTCTTCTTCTTGATCTCCAACGCAACCCTCAGCGACTGAGCGCAATCATATAGCACCACACAAGCATTTCATACATACATGCATAACAAAGATAATATTCTATTAGAACAATACACCAATCAATGAAATAGAAGTTAAAAGGTTTAGAAAACGAATCTACGTATTGCTACGATCACATAGACGCAAAGATCATGCTAATCGGAGCTAGGGTTGGGAAGATAGGATTACCCGAGGGATTGCTTTTATAATAAAAGAAACTACAAAGAACATTCATTTATAAATACATTATAATAAGTTTTCAGAGAATATCATTGTTTATGTTAAAGTCATATTAGTTTAAGAAAACAGAATAAAGATCATTTTTAGTTATTAATAAAAGAATAGGGCTAAATTGATTTTGTATATAAAAGCCAGTGGTTTTGGTGGGTTTCAAGATAACATTTTATTTGAACTTTTCAAACAGTTTTGAAATCGTTACGAAACTATTCTACTCGTTCCAACGATCGCGTCGATATAAAGATCATGAAAAACGGATTTAAAATGCGAAAGATATGAATTTTACGGGATTTATAATAGATAAATAATTAATTAAATATAAGCTTGAAATTAAACAGTGAGTAATATATGAAACAGTGACATCATTACATAGATTATGAAATTACAAGTTCAACGCAATTTGAACGGGTCAAAACGGACTTAAAACGAAGAAACTACGCGTAGAATAAGATCAGTGGCAATTTTGTAAATAACTGAAAACGTCTTTTTGACTTAAACCCGAGGAAATACGTTTCCTAAGGGGGAAGGCGTAATACAGGGAATGCGCCAAGGGTCGCCGACTGTTGACCTTTGACTGCCACGTGGCGCGACCCGGTTGGTCCGGTCCATGGGCCGCGTCCACCACGCTGCGCACCGGGCCACGGACTGGGTCCATGGTGGACCGAACGGGTAAGGGCTGCTGTGGATCGTTGATCTGGAGATTGACGGTTGGGAGCGATTGGGGCATTACGCTCGCCGGAACAGAGAGCAGCCTGGGCGGTTCCATGGCCGGCAGTGAGCCGAGCTCGCCGGAGAATCGGCGGGATCGGGAGTTTCGGCTCGGTTTCGCGAAAGGAAAGCACGGGGAGGTACAGGGGACCTATGCGAACTCACCTAGGGTATTCGCGAAGGCTGGCAGGTCGCGCAGTGACCGCGCAGTGACCGCGCAGCTCGCCATGGCGGACGGCTTTGCCAGCGAGCTAGCCGATGAATCGGGAAGGCGGAGGCAGGGGGAAAAAGGAGACGGAATGGATTCCTCACCTCGAGGAAGAGCTCGTGGGCCAGCTGATTACGGGGTAGACGCCTCGGGAAGGAGAGCTCGACGGCGGCGGCGGCTGGTTGGTGGCGGCGAGTCGAGCAGATGGTGCCATGATCTCCAATCGGTGACAAAAAGGAAGCGGGGAAGATCTGTGGAAACTCAGCGAACCGTTTTGTGCCTCCAATTTGGACGGGAACGCCTCGGCATCGGTGGATATGGAGCTCGGCGGCGGATTTCTTCTGGCGGCGGCTCTGCTGCTTGCCGCGGGGGCTCGGAACGGCGCGAGGAGGAAGAAAAAGAGGGAAAACGGGGTCGGGATTGGTCTATAAAGCCGTGAGACAGCTCCAAATAGGGAAGGGGGCATCCCCGGGGCGAAATTGCCGGCGGCAATCCGTGGGAGCGGCGCTGCGTTCTGTTTCTCGCAACAGAAGGAAGGAAGAAGAAGGAAGGGAGGGAGGTGACACTGCCGTGTGGGGCCCAGACGTCAGTGAGACAGAGAGGAGGGGCGTGGGCGCCGCGGCTGTGCTGCTGGGCCGGCCTGCGCGGTTTCGGCCCAAGAGAAGGAGGCAAGGAAAGCTGAGGGGGAGAGGAAGGAGTGGGCCGAGCTGGATAGGAAGATGGGCTGGAAACAGAGGGAGAGATAGTTTTCTTCTTTCCTATTTTCCAAACCAATTTCAAAATGATTTTCAGGAGTGATTCAAAAGAGTTTTGAATTCAAATAAATTGGGTCCAGGGTTACAGGTTTGAACCAAATAGATCATTTCAAAATCCTCAAAATATAAATGGTTTTCTTATTGTTTATTTTATCTTTAACTCAAAACTATTTTCAATGAATTTCAACACATACTAAAATAGATTTTCAATGGGGTTTTGAATAAGGGTTTTGATCTAAAAATAAATTTCAAACACGAGATTTGGAAACAAATAATCATTTCTCATTTTCAACATATTTTTAATTTATTTGGATTTGGTCTTTAAATTCAATTAAACTTCCAAATTCTTTTGGAAACCATATGAATTTATTTCAAAATTCTATTAAATTCACTCAAGGCAATAAATCAGATGCAGGGGCATGAGTGCACAAACATGTTGAAAACCCTAGGATAAATTTCAATTTACTGCAAACTTTTAATTCCCTTTATTTTTATGATCCCAAAATACAAAATTAAAGCATTTTATTTCTTTTTATAAAATAGCAAAATTCATGGTGTTACAATTCTACCCCCTTAAAATGAATCTCGTCCTCGAGATTCAAGAAGAGGATAGAGGAAAAGAGATAAGAATACTCTGCATTTGGATCTTTTCCTGTTTCTTGAGTAACTCCTTTCGTAACTCTTCTAATGCACCGCATGTTGTCATTATCACATCCTTGCTTTAAATACCCAATTAAGCTTCCAAGACTTCATTAGATACTCCAAACAAACTCTTCGGAAATTCCAATAGCTAAGCCACTTCTCTTTTCCAAGATAGAATATAATTAATCATCTTTAAATGTGAGTGTCTATAATATACTCAGTCCGGTGGCACTTGTTAAACACAACTGCTTATGCCATGGTGTCATCCAAAACTTTATTAGGATACACTTTGCTTTGCTAACGGCATCGGAATGACTCATTGCTTTATAAGTGATATCAGTTCTCCAACCCTTGTCTTTTCTAGGGTAGGTCCCTTTTAACTAAATTCAAAAGCTAGTGTTGATACTCATTTAAGTAGCAACTTTCGAAACACAATTCTTTAGTCCTTGGTGTCATCCGAAGTTTTTGTTAGCATAACTCTGCGTTGTCAAAGGCTTCGGAATGACTCTTTAGTCTATAGGTAGTAACACATTTCTACATCATTATTCTTGTTTTACTCCAATCCAACGCTAAGTCTACTAGCTCAAGGCCAACTTGGTAAAGCTATATTCAGATCTTCTAGTCCAAGTAGACGTCTCACATAATCTGCGTAGGTACCACACTTATCTCTATTTGGATAATATCTCCAACTTTCAAAACATCAACATTAATTGATATTTCTAACTTCATATACTTGGTAAACTGACTGACATTTTTTTTTGCTTAACTTAATACTAAGCCATTATTATTGTTTTCCTTCCTGGATAAGAACACATTTCAAGTCTTGCAAGGTGCATCATTGTAGACATTCAAGCTCCTGTCTAGGTCTAGCAAGGCTTACACTTGGATTCCACTCAACCTTTCTTTAGATCCTCCAAACTCATCCAAAATCTCTGGGTGCCATCACACCTAATGCGTGTTCCCATTGCTTTTTATAAAAACTTAGTAAAGATGCATTTTAGATGTCATGAACCATGTAAACATCACTCTTCTAATCCATGTGAATTAAATGCAACACTTGTGTTTAACTCTTTTTCTTTAACTCCTCTGATCGTATCCCAAGTCTTCTTTTTTTTTTTGTCTGAACATACTTCGTGGTTTCTCGAATAACTCATATAATCTGATCTTAGTAACACATATAAATTCTAAGTTACTATAGCTCAACACTGTTCTCCATAATGCTATCCTTATTAATACTTAACCAATAAAGAACTTCCTTTGACCAAAATTCACTCGTTATAATAAATGTAAGATTGATGTCTCTAATTCTCCATGAACTTATTATAGGTATCCAAATACTCTCTTTTGTATCTATTGTATGTCTTTTATCCTGGGTATGTTGAAGGTTGAATTCCCAACGGATGATATATCAAAGTGAAGACCAATCCTGATTAATGCCTGACTTCCTCATGAAGGATTCAAAATGCAAGAAAACTTAAGCAAGAAAAACTGCTCCTTAGGATGACTTCTTTAACCATAGAGATAATTGATACTTCTGAGTGTTGCACTGGAACTACAAAGCTTCTTTTCGTTACTCCTTTGCTTGGCTACCCCCTTAAAATAAATCATCTAGGGGCAGCTAGGGTAGATTAAATCATTGTGAAGTAATTTAACCACCATCATGTACTTTTGACATCCAATTAAGTCTCGTGAGCATGGGTATGAATAAGAATCCTGAAATTCTGTGCGAGGAGAAAACAGCAGCACAGTAAAACTGTTGTAACTCAAGTTATGTTAATCCAAATATGTTGAATCTTATACCATTGGAAAACTGATGAAATTTTCTACAACTCTTATGTAAAACACTTTCCATGATTCTGTAATTAAGGTGGTCGAAAACGGTGTTGAATAGAAACTGCTCTAGATTCTGGACAGCACAGTTGCATCATCTTGTGAGTTTTATATCTCCCAAACTAAACTCCATATGAAGGTGATTTTTACGCTCACCATAATGTATTGATGTATACTTTTGTCCAGAATTTTTTTCATAATTCTTTTTCTCTTCCCAGAAATAGAGGTATAAACTCATGAAAATAGATTGATCCGAGAAGACAGAGTAAAGAAAGCAAGAGAGAAGAAAGAAACCCTGACTATATTTTTTTTTTTTATAAATCCTTATATTTGTGACTAAATGAAATTATGGATAACTCCATAAGATCATTGCAATCATTACAAAGATCCAAATCAAGCATAAGCATAATGACAATTCAATCAAGGCACTATCGTTCTTCCTGTATTAAGGGTTCAACTATCATGCTCCAATCTCATGATATGCAATAATAGGATGAGTGAGAATTTAGAAAGAATTTCAAACCAAGGATGACATAAGAGGAGAAAATTTCACAAGAGCAAGGAGTAGATGAGGCACAAATATTTATAGCAATAATGAGGAGAGAGTAAAATATGGAGTACAATATAGCAGAAATTGTCAAGGGAGATGGAAACAAGGATTCCATAGCAAGTTTTAAACTTTTAAATGACCAGTTTCTAACTAGGCTTGCGTCTTACAGTCAGCATTGCTTTGATACCACTCTGTCACACCCGGTTTTAAGGACAAAACCAGATATATAATATATGTGAAATAAAAAGACAAATCTCACATATAGTCACAGAATAAGGTAATATCAAGAGACAAAATGCTTAAATAACGTATTAACAAATAAACATAACCTCAGAGTATAACGCAGAAAACGACTTCACGCCGGGCGTAGACTTCACTCCGCAGGAACAAACTGACTGGTTGACCACAAGTCTAAACTTCTCCTGAGGTGTGGGAAAATAGCAAGAGTGAGTTCATGTCGAACTCAGCAAATATAACGACAAGGTGCTGATTTCTCATACTCATGATCAGTGCAAAGTAAGTAAGGTAAAGCGTAAACAATTAATCAACAACAATACTTTCTGTTCCATGAGGATTCCAGGCCACCCATGACCGAGGGCGCAGCTAGTATACCAGTTTTACACTCTGCAGAGGTTGCACACTTTCACTACGAGCCGTGATTCCCATCTGCTCGGGGTAGCTAGCCCCATAACACTACCAAGGTGAGCGAGCAGGGTTTCACTATGAAGTCTTTCAAAAGCCTCGTCTAACAAGTTAGGGCCGCTATGGTTTCGCGCCTGTGATTGTAGTATTTCCCCTTTCCTGATGGCACATAACTCGCAGCCTATACACATCATCTGGCTAGGGGCCTAACTACGATCATCCCGGACAACACCCCACTTGCGCCTTTCGGTAACCTCTAACAAGCTAGAAAAGAACAATATACTTGACTAAAACCAGAGCCCATTAGCACTCATAGTTGCGCGGTTTTCCCGGGGGATTCACTTACGGAATAAAGTCATCTTTTAATGTTCATTACTCTCCCATTACTCGATTCACATGATCATGATTACTAAAATAAATACCCGAAACTATACTTTCCTTAATTTGCTTTTCACCCCACAGACGCTCAGTAATCCTTCGATGAATTCCTGGATCACCTTCTTCTTCTTGATCTCCAACGCAACCCTCAGCGACTGAGCGCAATCATATAGCACCACACAAGCATTTCATACATACATGCATAACAAAGATAATATTCTATTAGAACAATACACCAATCAATGAAATAGAAGTTAAAAGGTTTAGAAAACGAATCTACGTATTGCTACGATCACATAGACGCAAAGATCATGCTAATCGGAGCTAGGGTTGGGAAGATAGGATTACCCGAGGGATTGCTTTTATAATAAAAGAAACTACAAAGAACATTCATTTATAAATACATTATAATAAGTTTTCAGAGAATATCATTGTTTATGTTAAAGTCATATTAGTTTAAGAAAACAGAATAAAGATCATTTTTAGTTATTAATAAAAGAATAGGGCTAAATTGATTTTGTATATAAAAGCCAGTGGTTTTGGTGGGTTTCAAGATAACATTTTATTTGAACTTTTCAAACAGTTTTGAAATCGTTACGAAACTATTCTACTCGTTCCAACGATCGCGTCGATATAAAGATCATGAAAAACGGATTTAAAATGCGAAAGATATGAATTTTACGGGATTTATAATAGATAAATAATTAATTAAATATAAGCTTGAAATTAAACAGTGAGTAATATATGAAACAGTGACATCATTACATAGATTATGAAATTACAAGTTCAACGCAATTTGAACGGGTCAAAACGGACTTAAAACGAAGAAACTACGCGTAGAATAAGATCAGTGGCAATTTTGTAAATAACTGAAAACGTCTTTTTGACTTAAACCCGAGGAAATACGTTTCCTAAGGGGGAAGGCGTAATACAGGGAATGCGCCAAGGGTCGCCGACTGTTGACCTTTGACTGCCACGTGGCGCGACCCGGTTGGTCCGGTCCATGGGCCGCGTCCACCACGCTGCGCACCGGGCCACGGACTGGGTCCATGGTGGACCGAACGGGTAAGGGCTGCTGTGGATCGTTGATCTGGAGATTGACGGTTGGGAGCGATTGGGGCATTACGCTCGCCGGAACAGAGAGCAGCCTGGGCGGTTCCATGGCCGGCAGTGAGCCGAGCTCGCCGGAGAATCGGCGGGATCGGGAGTTTCGGCTCGGTTTCGCGAAAGGAAAGCACGGGGAGGTACAGGGGACCTATGCGAACTCACCTAGGGTATTCGCGAAGGCTGGCAGGTCGCGCAGTGACCGCGCAGTGACCGCGCAGCTCGCCATGGCGGACGGCTTTGCCAGCGAGCTAGCCGATGAATCGGGAAGGCGGAGGCAGGGGGAAAAGGAGACGGAATGGATTCCTCACCTCGAGGAAGAGCTCGTGGGCCGGCTGATTACGGGGTAGACGCCTCGGGAAGGAGAGCTCGACGGCGGCGGCGGCTGGTTGGTGGCGGCGAGTCGAGCAGATGGTGCCATGATCTCCAATCGGTGACAAAAAGGAAGCGGGGAAGATCTGTGGAAACTCAGCGAACCGTTTTGTGCCTCCAATTTGGACGGGAACGCCTCGGCATCGGTGGATATGGAGCTCGGCGGCGGATTTCTTCTGGCGGCGGCTCTGCTGCTTGCCGCGGGGGCTCGGAACGGCGCGAGGAGGAAGAAAAAGAGGGAAAACGGGGGTCGGGATTGGTCTATAAAGCCGTGAGACAGCTCCAAATAGGGAAGGGGGCATCCCCGGGGCGAAATTGCCGGCGGCAATCCGTGGGAGCGGCGCTGCGTTCTGTTTCTCGCAACAGAAGGAAGGAAGAAGAAGGAAGGGAGGGAGGTGACACTGCCGTGTGGGGCCCAGACGTCAGTGAGACAGAGAGGAGGGGCGTGGGCGCCGCGGCTGTGCTGCTGGGCCGGCCTGCGCGGTTTCGGCCCAAGAGAAGGAGGCAAGGAAAGCTGAGGGGGAGAGGAAGGAGTGGGCCGAGCTGGATAGGAAGATGGGCTGGAAACAGAGGGAGAGATAGTTTTCTTCTTTTCTATTTTCCAAACCAATTTCAAAATGATTTTCAGGAGTGATTCAAAAGAGTTTTGAATTCAAATAAATTGGGTCCAGGGTTACAGGTTTGAACCAAATAGATCATTTCAAAATCCTCAAAATATAAATGGTTTTCTTATTGTTTATTTTATCTTTAACTCAAAACTATTTTCAATGAATTTCAACACATACTAAAATAGATTTTCAATGGGGTTTTGAATAAGGGTTTTGATCTAAAAATAAATTTCAAACACGAGATTTGGAAACAAATAATCATTTCTCATTTTCAACATATTTTTAATTTATTTGGATTTGGTCTTTAAATTCAATTAAACTTCCAAATTCTTTTGGAAACCATATGAATTTATTTCAAAATTCTATTAAATTCACTCAAGGCAATAAATCAGATGCAGGGGCATGAGTGCACAAACATGTTGAAAACCCTAGGATAAATTTCAATTTACTGCAAACTTTTAATTCCCTTTATTTTTATGATCCCAAAATACAAAATTAAAGCATTTTATTTCTTTTTATAAAATAGCAAAATTCATGGTGTTACACGACCCCTTCTCCCTCGGTTTTGTGCACTACAGCCATGATGCCGAGCTTCGCCGCCACCATAGTTCCGCCACCTAGCTCGCCGCATCCTCCCCGAGCTACCTCTGTGGCAACCGAAACCATAGATAGGTTCGGCTTGAACTCCTCTTGCTTCCCGACCAGGTCCCGAGGTGTGCCGAGCTTCCTAGCCCCGAAAACGCCATCCTCGGCTATCTTGCCGGCGAGGAATCGGCCGAGCGCCGCCCGACTCCGGCGACCAGAGCCGCCCCTCTTTTCCCGAGCTACCTGCGCCGTCCACGGCCGATCCAACGGCTCACAGCGAGAGATACCCTTTCGACCGGCACTTTTGCAAAAGAGCCCCTGAGCTTTTTAATGTTCTAACCCGCGATCCTTTGGCGTATTTCTCAGATTGCGCTTTCCTATGTAGAAAACGTATTTCCTCGGTTTTAATTCAAAAGGCGTTTTCAATATTTACAGATTTGTCACTCAGTTTATTTCGGCCATATTTTATTCGTTTTAGCTCCGATTTGATCCGTTCAAGTCTCGTTAGATTCGTAATTTTGTAATCTATCTAATGATGCTACTGTTACTCATGTTTTCAACTTTTTAAAATTCGTGATTAGATTTATTCTATTATTTTATTAAAGTAAAACTTGTTTATTTCATAACTTTCCCGTTTGAACTCCGATTTTCGTGATCTTTATATCGTTGGAATCGTAGCGACGCGTAGATTATTTTTATACACTCTTCAATCTATTTTTCCACTGTTGGTGTACTGTTTCTAATATAGATCTTGTTTGCTTCGTGTATGATTGCCTCGATGATTGTGTGGTGATTTTATGATCGAGTTCAGACGGTGAGCAATTCGTTGGTGATCAAGAGTACACGGAGGATCCAAGTTCTCCAGAGCACTTTGATCAAGGCAAGTATAGCATGGACCATCCTTGTTGCCTATTCACCTTAATCACTAAATTCATGATGCATGTGTCTACCTTGGCAACCATAGTATTTATTCCTAAGTTTTGATCACTTGATCCTTGTTACCTATGAGATTGCATTTGAGTAGTGATGCTAGCGCTGGATGATGCCATGATCTTATGAACTGGATTAATTAATTATGAGATAAAGACTAAAAGATGCTTTTTAGCAACATGGACTAAGGACTTAACTGTAAGTATGACACCGGGACTTACAGCACAACCATGAGGGTTATATGGCTCTGACTTTTGTCAAGTATGAAGTTACTTGCTATTATGTCGTTAATCTTGAAAGGTTCCTTGCCGAGCTGGTTGTTTTGCGGCTCTTGTCTTTGTGTGTACTGCTGCGTGTGTGTGCCACCAGAAGGAGGGCTCTACCACCCCTTGCCATTGCGCCCAGATTGATTAGTGGCATGTTAGGAAGGCTTTTGAAAGACTTCATAGTGTACCCTGCCGCACTTCCTAGGTGAGGTGACATGGGAGTCATGACCCTTGGCATATGGGAATCATGACTCATGGTGAAAGTGTGCAACCTCTGCAGAGTGTAAAACTGATATATCAGCCGCGCTCACGGTCACGAGCGGCCTTGGACGTCTTATAGGAACTTAACTAATTTAATATTGATTTATTTTGAAGTTTCTGTTGATGTTTATTCCATATTAATTATCATGTTTATATGATCATGCAAATCTTATTCCTTGAAATATTCTATTGCTGCTACTCAATTTGCTAAAATATGATCAATTAAAAGCAACCGCTGTCAAACCAGTGTCAAGCCTTATTTGAGCCTCATAAACCCATGTTATTCTTGTTGAGTACGACATGTACTTACGCTTGCTTTATTTTTCATATTTGGATAAAAATCCCGGATGGGTAACAGATGATTATGATGATTCTTCTGAGGATTACTAGGATTGTGGTTCACCAGTCAACTACTTCCCTGTGAATTGGATCTTCCGTGAGAGATTATAATTATTAGTCCGCTGCTATTTATGTAAAGACTCTGTGATATTATTCGTTATATATTGAACCTTGTGATGGTACTATGTAATTTGTCGCTTATGTGTGTGATTGATCTCTGGGCGCACATAAGTTGGTTCATTCAATTTTATCCTTAAAATTGGGTGTGACACCTTGCCATCGTGCCCTCGAAGCACCTCGCCGTCGTGCCACCGAAGCATCTTGCTACGGTGCCCCAGCAGTTCGAGCAAGTCTACTATACGCATGCTCAGCCTGCTCTGCCATCGCCACCTGAGAGACTGCTGCTAGAAGATGGTACCAGGGGGAAGCAGATCGCTATTCCCCGAGGCACCCCACTTCTTCCACCTAGAGATAATGAGCGACTCCTGTCGGTCAAGACCGACAAGAACGGAACGCTGGTATGTGCGAAGTACACCACTGCTCGCCCTGCCATCCAAGGAGTTCGTGCACGTCCAGGCCAAGTCCGCTACACCGAGTTCATACCACCTCCGCCCAAGAGACAGCGGACTACATCTACATCAGTATTAGAGAAAGTCTCTAGACAGCCCCAGCTCTCTCTACGCATCCTTAATGAGAAGATGGAAGCTCTCTCTAACACCGTTAGGTGTATAGAGAGGAATGAAGACTTAAGGAGCAAGATTATGAGTGACATGACTAAGCAGATAGAAGTTAATGTCAAGTTAATTTGCAGTCTCAAACACGAAAAAGATCAGCTAAAAGAAGAGATTGGTGATCTTAAGGAAGAAATTAGGAAGCTCGCAAAGAAAGGGCAGCCTTAAGTTGCCCTCGTTATCTATGTAATAAGGCATAAGTGTGTTAGGTTTGATTATATTATCGAGTGTGCTAGATTTGATTTATAATATTAAGTGTGTTAGGTAAGCCCATGGAGCTAGGGCAGTCGTTAGCTCAGTCAGTTATCAGAGTTATCTAGTATTATTAATGAATAAAGTGCCTTATTCTTTTTATAAGTATTAATGTTTAAGTTTACCCTACTCTCTATATTTTTGGTGTGCATGTTGTCTCCACATGTTGCGCAGAAAAGTATGCAGGAAAATAAGTGTGGGGGGAGGCATACCGCGACTATGGAAATCAATTCGTTCGGGAAAATCACGTAATTCGGAAGATAATCGAACCAGGACCTCGCACACCGAAGTGGACCTTGTGGGGACATAGAGGTGCGCCTCCCGGCGCCCTACCTGGGCCGGCCGGCCCCCCTGCACCCTCTGCATTCCCTTCTTGGTCATGGTTAGGTTTGATCCCCATATAATTTAATTGCATATGTTTCGATTTCTGTTTCAATCCGAATTAAAATTTACATGCTAAATTACTTTTAAAAGAGAAGAAGAGATTGTTTAATTCATAATTTAAGAATAAATTATATAACACTTTTCTAGGAATCATGTTACTATTGGAAACTATTTATAGGGGCCCCATGATTGTTTAAGTCGTTGTGAAACATGATATAGTTGAATAATGAGAACTCAATCCCTGATGTTTTGTTTTTGGAGATTTTATTTTGAAAATTTAAATGATTAGTTATACCTCTCCTTTGTGGTAAAAATATTGTCCTACCAGAGCCATATATATAGGATAGAAGACTGCTACATATAATACTTGTCTTTGTATTGAGTTTGGTCAATCTTTGTAACCCTTTGAAGAAATTTGTCATATTTTCGAATCAAGTGCCAATTCCACATAAGCATTATTCTAATCCGGAGTAATAGCGAGTCATTCTATTAAAAATGTTTCTCTCCTACACTGGGAGAAAACACCAAAAATGTAACACCCGAAAAATTGTATTCTTTTAAATAGTGGGAATTTATTTAATTATGCAATTAGTTGATCATTCCAATATAGGGAAATAATAATTTTTCTCAAATATAAAATCAAACCTAGGTCATACACATGTATGATGCATTCATGCTGGAGCATTTCTTCTTTGTACTGTTGTAGATTATTTGAAGTTCTCAAATATTTCAAAACCCAATTTGAAAATCCTTTTGGAAAATGGAAAGGAAATAGAGCAGAGCCCTTCCCCTCTCCTTTCTGGCCGAGTAGCAGCTTGGCCTGTTTTCCACTCCCTGGCCCCAGCAGATCCAGGTCGGATGGCCCGAGGACAGCTCGGCCGACCTGCTCCCTTCCTTTCCCCTTACCCCATCTGACTGACGAGTGGGACCCACGGGTCAGCGCATCCTTCTCCACCTCCCCCGTCGCGCGAACAAAGACGCCGCTGCCGTGTTCATCCACCGCGGCCGAACGCGCGCGAAGCGTCCCTCTGCCGTGACTGCCAGCCCGACCCCAGCGCTCGGTGCTACCGACCTGTGGACCCATAGAACAGCCCCTCCCCTGTTTCCCTCTGCTGCTTGCCGAGAGTCCGACGCGGGCAAGAAAGAAAACGGCCGAAGCCGAGTTCGTCGCCGCGCCGAGAGTCCGAAGCAGAGAAGAAACGGCCGAAGCTGATTTCTCCGCTCGCCGAGTTTGTTTCAATCTCCGAGATTGTCGCCACACCTCGGGAGTATTTAAGCAGCGCCACACCCCCCCGTAGCCGTCACCTAACCCTAGCCGCCTCTTCTCGCCGCCATTGCCGAGCTCCCGCGAGAACCGAGCAGCCGCCGCCGCGAGCAATTAGCTCGATTCGCCACCAATTTCCTCTCGGTAAGCCTTTAAGGAGCTTCGCTGTGATCTTGTGAAGTTCCCGAGCACTTTCCCCCTTCGATTTGTGCACTGACCGCCTCCGCCGCCGTTGCAGAGATCCACCGTCCGCCGGATCACGCCGCGAGCTATCTCCGAGTCGATTTCCGACCTTCCCATCACCCTAGGTGAGCTTGCGATGCTCTTCCCGATCTATGGGTACCCTTCCCGACCTATTTCATGCACCGAAGGACGATTTCTCCTTCTCCGGCGGCCCTCTGGCCATGACGCCGCCGTCGGCCTCTGTTTTCCGGTTGAGAGCACCGCCACCCCTCCTCTCTGTTAATCTGATCCGCCGATTTTGAATCGGACGGCTGAAGAGCAGCCCATACCGATTCGGCCAGCGTTGTTGCGAATAACCCCCTATAGTTTTTAATGCTTAGCCCGTAGCCCTTAGCGTATTCAGTAGATTACGTTTGAAGGCTTTTATTTTCGGTATATATGAAAATGTGTTTTCAGATTTGAATTCAAAATTGTTTCATTTATAATTTCCACGTTTTAGTTCCGATTTGAACGATTCAAATTGCGTTAGATTCGTAATTGATGATCTACCAGTTGATAACACTGTTTCATATGTTATTAACTTTTAAAATTCGAGATTATATTTAATCTATTATTCTATTATAAATCTTGTAAAATTCATATCTTCCTCGTTTTAAATCCGATTTGCGCAAACTTGATATCGATGTGATCGTAGCAACGTGTAGATTTGTTTTATGACCTTTTCAATTTATTTTCTCTCTGTTGGTGTACTGTTCTAATGAAAACTATTGTTTGTATGCATGATTGCCCCTGTATGCGTGTGTGTTCTTATGATGGATCGAGTATAGACGGTGAGCCATACGTGGGTGATCAATATCAGTACTGCGACAACCCGGATCACCAGGAGTTTGCTGATCAAGGCAAGTATTAGCATGGATCATCCTTGTTGTCCTATCCACTAAATAAATAACTGCATTTGCATGTGTCTTCCTTGTTAACCATAGTTACTTCCTAGTTTTGTTATCCTATTCCTTGCAACCTATGGGATTATGCATATGGTAGTTGATGCTAGCGCGCTATTGGAATCATGATCATGTAAACTTGATTAATTGAATATGCAATAACATTGAAAGATGTCTTTTTAGCAACATGAAACTAGGGGATTGGGGCATAGTTTTGTGATGCACTATATCCTTCCCCCTTGGTAATGATCTGTCAGCAAAAGCTGGGACTTACAGTGCAACTATGAGGGCTATATGGCTCTGGTTTTAGCTCAGTATGAGGACCTTTTCTAGCTTGTTAGAGGTTACCGAAAGGCGCAAGAGGGGCTTGCCGACTCGGGTATAGTGCGGCCTCTGTCCATATGTGTATAACCTGCGTGACCTTGTGCCATATGGAAGGGGGCTCTACATCTGCTTGCCGAGGAAACCTCGCGGCCCTAACATGTTAGACGAACCTTTGAAAGGCTTCATAGTGAAACCCTGCTCTCTCACCTTGGTAGTGTTATGGGAGTAATTAACCCGAGCAAATGGGAATCACGGCTCATAGTGAAAGTGCACAACCTCCGCAGAGTGTAAAACTGGTATACTAGCCGCGCTCACGGTCATGAGTGGCCCAGAAAACTCACGGAGTAGTTATCTTTCAGGGTGATGTTTACTTGTTGCTTATCTATTTGTTGCTACTCATTAATTATGTTTGCTATGATCATGAGAATGGGCATATTAACTTGTTGCTATCCAACTGCATAAAAGATGATTAATTAAAAGCAACCTGCTATTAAACCGTGTCAACCTTTTGAGCCTCATTAACCCATGCTAGTCTTGTTGAGTACGACATGTACTTACGCTTGTTTATTTTTCATTATTTGGTTAAAAAATCCCGGATGGGTAACAGATGGTGATAGTGATGAGGACTACCTAGAGGATTACTAGAGTTGTGCTTCACCAGTCGACGTCCCTGTGCTATGGAGCTACCGCGAGAGTTATCTTTATTTTTCCGCTGTGTAATGACTTTGATATTATTCGCTATGTATTAAACATTGGTTATGATACAATTTATGCAATTTGTTGGCTTATGTGTGTGATTGATCTCTGGGCGCACATAAGATTATGCATCCCATTTTATCTTTAAAATTGGGTGTGACAAAAAATAATTATATAGCATAGTTACTAAATAATTGCTCCATGTTTTGTTAAAGTCTCTCAACTACTAAATTCAAAAGAGGTATGAGCTATGCAAAAGAAGAAGGGAGTATAAAAAATGGACAAGTGTCCGAAGAAATTAAAACAATGAGTACTTAGATGCTCGCTTCCCTTGGAAAAAAAAGAAAAGATAGAGATAGCTCATACTCTCTGATTAAGCTCAGTTGTATAAAAAAGAAATTTATTTTCTAAAGGAGCAAGGTAGAATTAGGTTCCACCATATTCCACTAAATAAAGCTTGATTCGATTATATGCCTCATTTCTCTGTGGATTCATTGTTTGACTTTACAACAAATGCAATGCAAGTATGTTTTCACATTTTACCTACCTGAGATCCACATAAGCTTTTTAGAAGTAGGATAAAGAAGGAAATTTCATTAATGCCTTGGTAAGGATACAAAAGTACCAGATATATCAATGATTTGAGAGTACTACAAAAGGAGAAGGTAAAGCTAAGTTTATTTGCAAAATTACATACCCTCCAATTGACTTAACTAAAGGAAGAGAGTGATCTGTTTTCAAGCTATTCTGTTCTTCAACTACTCAAAGATTCATGGTAGACCTTTCAAATCTGTAGTACATGCATGACTAGACTAGTTTTATATAATGTACTCCCAAGTTATGTTTTAAATGCTCCATTCTCTCTAAGAATCTTATATCTTAAAACCAACATTTTTCTCGGGATGAGCGAAAGCCTAAGTGTGGGGTAATTGTTGATACCTATTATCATCCAAATTTTATTATCAATTATCCCTGCATTAGACATGAATATCCAGTAGAATAGGGTTATTACTGACAGATTCCACGAGTTTTGGTGAATTGTCTATTTTCCAGGGGATTTTCCAGAAAAGCTTAAAAGAAGGATTAAAGAGCATAATTACCACGAAACTTAACCGCCAAGGAAACATCTTCATGAGAACGCTAGAAGCATCTGAAACACACCTGAAGCACCGGAGCCCGAAACCCCACAGGGTGGGGGCCGGCTGGCGCCAGGGTGGGGCCGGCTGGCGCCCCCTAGGGTTCCCCTGTGTCGCCTTCTGGAGTCTTCTACCACCGCCTATTAGAAGTCATCTGGGCCCTTGTTTCAAGTCGGTTTGATCCGACAGCATACGTGCATCCCACCGGCCTATAAATCCCCCTGGAGGAGAGCCAGATCAAGAGATGAAGACCCTGAAGCATTAGATAGATATCCACTAGATCTAGGCTAGCAATCAAGAGAGAAATTAGAGAGATAGAGTAGATGAGTAGAGATTCGGAGGGGTCCCGGCCTGTCGGAGCTTCTTCGTAGCTGTGTTCGTCTGGATTCAGCTTCCTCGCCCGGAGTTGCGTTCTGAGGTACTTTTGTATTCAACATCCTGATTCAAGTAAGAATTTGTTCTTATCCGTTCTTAAGTTTACAACTCTATTTGAGTGCTTTGATCTTGGTAGCTCCTTGGTTGAAGTAGTAGTTTATAGTGTAGACGTGGTGTCTGGGCTACAATTACTTTTGAATGTCCCCTGATTAGCTGGATAGTGGTAGATCGCGTAGGTGACAGCTGCGTTGAGTCCTCTGCAGTCCACTTCCCGTTGATAGGATCGATAGGTGTATAAGTGTCTGGTAGGAGAGAACTCTGATTTCGCCTCTTATTCATGTCACTGCCCGATTAGAACGATATTATTCAAAGTTTACCGATTGTCGGATCTAGATAATCATTTGTTATCTCCTCATTCTTGATATTCTCTGGATTGATTGTATTATCGAGTTAAGAGCCAATAGACTTAGTCAGTATCACCTACTGTTCCTTTGGGTTCGATATTAAAACCGGGATTGTCTGGTGAAGTGCTACATCTGTTGTTTTATCTGTGCGCTTGCGGATACCTTGATAATAATAATCTTTAATAGAGTGCAGTTAATTTATACCAACATTAAGCCTTGCAACAACGGTGACCACGGCTCTGATACCAATTGATATGTCCAAAGAGGCTAGAGGGGGTGAATAGCCTATTTAAAACTTCTACAAACAACACTTGATCAAACGGTTAGTAACAAAAGCGGCGAAGCGAGTTATGCGCTAGCCTACTCAAAAGGATGCAAGCCTCCTAACCTTTCTACTTAGTATCTCTAGGAGCACACAAGCTAGCCTAGGTTACAACTACTTTACACCTAGGTGAAGAAACAAACTACTCAAGAACTACTACTACAACACAAGTAGAGTGCTCAAGGTAAAGAGATGAGTAGGAGTAATTATACCGCCGAGTAGTGTAGGTAGCCAATCACCAAGAATAATATCAATACACACGAAGGTGATAGTCCAAGAGAAATCCAAAGATCAACACAAAATGGACACCGATTCATCCCCGAGGTTCATGTGCTTGCCGACACGCTACGTCCTCGTTGTGTCGACCAATACTCGGTGGTTCGATGGCTAATTGACAACCAATGTCAAGCTCAACAATGAGCACCACTAGAACCTACCACGAGCAAGGTAGCTCAATGACACGAGCAATCCACTAGGCTACCTTGCGGCTCTCCGCCGGGGAAGGTGCAAACCCCTCACAAAGACCTCCAGGAGTGGCCGGAGACAATCTCCAACTCCGCCAACTCCTCCGCTGCTCCAAGACCGTCTAGGTGATGGCAATCACCAAGAGAATAGATGAAAATCCGCAGCAACAAAGATCAACAAGTGCCCAAAGATGATCTAGATGAACATAATACACTTGGATCACTCCCTAGCTCACTATGGATGAGAATCAAGCTCTAGAGTGAGTGGGAGAGGCTTGGGAGGCTCAAGAGATGCTTAGCAATGAGTGAAATGGGCAAGAGAGCTCCCAAAGACCGTTTGATCAGCTATATATAAATGAGGGTAAAAAACTAGCCGTTTTACAGTTTCTGCGTGCACACCGGACGCTGAACAAGTTGGCACCAGACGTGTCCGGTGGTTGTCCGGTGTACCGCCCGTTGACACGTGTACTAGCCGTTTCAAACTTCCCGCAGCGCGCCAACACACCGGACATGGAGACGTCACACCGGACGTTCCGACGCCCGTGTCCGGTGCGCGTCCAGAGAGCATCCAGAGAGCTCAAAGACGCACCGGACACGTCCGCTGTTAGGTCACCGGACGCTGCCAGCGTCCGGTGCTTTCACTCAGTCAGAAAGCACGAAGTCTCACCGGACGCTCAAAAAAAAACACCGGACGCGCTGGAGTTACTGTTCCAGCGTCTGGTGCCACTCCAGAGAGGTTCCAAAGAGGTCCTGGCTGCACCGGACACGTCCGGTGACTACCCACCGGACACGCCCAGCGTCCGGTGCACCTCTGAGAGTTGATTTTGCCCTCTCTTTAACTACCTTGCTTCTAGGTGCTAACAACCAAGTGTATAAGAACTTAGGCACGAGTGTTAGCTTGATTTTAAGTCACTTTTGCAAGGTTTTAGATTAGTGCTCTAGATCTAAATGCATATGCTCATCTACTTCAACTAGAGGCACTTGATGACCGAGGTTGTTAACAAAAATTTCATCCCCTTAATAGTACGGTCATCTAACCCAAATGTGAACACACTCTCTAAAGTGTCTTGTCCACCAAAATGGAAAGAGCCCTATTGATTTACCTTTGCCTTGAGCCCTTTACCAATTTCCGAGTTGAGAAGCATTTGATCCAACATCTTGATGGGCTTACACCACTTGCATGGACGCTGTCATAGCTTCCTACTTGATCTTCTAACCATATTTGTAATCAATAGCTTAAGCACACGGTTAGATACTAGGTGTCATCAATTAGCCAAAACCAAACTTAGAGCTTTCAGTCTCCTCCTTTTTGGTAATTGATGACAACCTCTACAAAGATAAGCAATGAATTCAATTTGGTAGTATTGGCTCCCCCTACACATGTGCCAAGTGTTTGGATTTGAAAGGCTTTGCACATATGCATTGGATTCGAAATGTGGGTGAGATATTACTACCAATTTGATGCTAAGGTTTATAGAATTGGACCTTTGAAGCGCGATACCATCGGAGTGCATGTATAAACCATCCTTAGCACCATGGATAGCTAGATATCACTTGGAAGATCGGGAACTAGCTACCACTTCCTATGCATGTTACTACTTCAAATCACCACACAAGTTAGGACTAGTATACACCAAGCAAGCAAGCATATTGAATTTAAATACAAATGCAATGCATCAAACATATGAGAATGCACAATCAAATGCTTGCAATCATGCTTGTGAGCTTGCTCCTCCTAAGTGTGAGATCCAAATTTTAAGAATTTTGTGATCCCTCTCACTTGGCCTATAGCTCTCCCATCATCGGCCTAATGATGGTTCATCGCTCAACCTCTATTCCATTCTCTCCCCCTTTGTCATCAATGACCACAAAAGGGTATCATGGGTAGGATATGATTTAAAATTAATGGAGGGAACCACTTGTTAGATTGTTTCCATTATCTTCCTTATTTTAAGCATTTAGCTAGATTACTTGCAGAAAAATATAACTCGGTTTGTCCTTTGGCAAGCTTCTTCACGCCACTAGGGGTTATCTTAACAAAGTTGGCCTATATATCATTGTGCCCATATTCTTGTCAAATACTAAGTTCACAAGCCCACAAACAAGTCATATGTCACCACTAGATCAAACAAGACATAGAAGCAATAGTAGTGACATACAATCTTAAAAACATTTAGTTTGTTATGAATGAGCCTATTAAAAACATTTAGCAGCTAGCTGAGCTAATTGTGATTCTAACATTTTATTAAAGCTATGCTGATTCTTTATAGCAAAAGCAAAGGTATCCATTCTAGTATTAATGTTTTCTAAAGCTTTATCATTAGAGGCTACCTTTCTAGACATTTGATCTAACAATTTGGATTGACTAGCAACTAAATCTCTTAAAGGTGGAAGATTGTAATTATTATAATTATTATCTTGGTTGTTACCTTGGTAATTACCTTGTCGAGGTTGCTGATTCCATCCTTGATTTCGCTGGTTCCATCCTTGATTTTGCTGAGGATGATAGTAGGTGTTATTGTTGATGAAGTTCACATCCTCTTGCAACGTAGGGCAGTTAACAGCGGAATGCCCGTAGTCTCCACATTCTTCACAAGTCATGCGAGAATCATTTATATGCATGACTTTCTTCTTCTCTATGTTGAGCTTCTTCATGATGAGGTCTAACTTAGCAGTGACCATGTCAGTTTCCTTGAGATGATAGATGCCTCCTCCTCTCTTGCGAGGTTGAGTACGTTCTTTATTACAGCCTGAATTTGAGGCCATCTTCTCAACAAGTGCTTTAGCTTCTGGAAGCTTAAGTGACAGGAAAGCTCCTCCTGCTGCAACATCTATGGACTCACGGGTGCTAGAGACAAGCCCGTGGTAGAAGGTTTGCAATAGTAGCCAAACCTCTATCCCATGATGAGGACAGTCTTCAATATAGTCTTGGAATCTCTCCCATGCTTCAGTGAATGATTAATCATGTTGTTGTTGAAAACTTGAAATTTTCCCATGCAGAACATTCGTCTTGCCTGTAGGAAAGAATTTTGCCAGGAAAGCAGTTGAGCATCGGTCCATGTAGTGTTCTTGTCTTTGTTGGCGTAGAACCACTGCTTGGCTTTCCCCAAAAGTGAAAATGGGAAAAGACGGAGTAAAATAGCATCTCTTGGTACTCCTCTAATCGTGAAGGTGTTGCAGATCTCTAGAAAGTGTTGTAAGTGTGCACTTGCATCTTCATGAGCTTTTCCACAAAATTGACTGGCTTGAACCATGGTGATCAGAGCAGGCTTGAGCTCGAATCCATTCTCCCCAGTGTTGAATGCTGGTCCAGTCCGGATGTTTTCTGTTGTTGGGGCGGAGAACTCACGCAGCGTCTTCTCAGCCATGTCTTCAAACACAAAAGCTAATGCTTCTCCTAAGTGTTCTTCTTCCAATGTTGGAGCTGGCTCTTCTGAGGGATGAGCTTCAGCAGCGATGGGTATTATTGATAGTGACTCGAAATTGTCCCTCACCCCTACAATCTTCTTTCTTCTCAGGAGTTTCTCTGGATCGTCAGTGAAGTTGTTTGGAAGAGAAAAACCATTCATTCATCACCCTGCATAAGATAAGCAAATGCTAAAAATAAGGGTGTGCCTGTTTGAGTTAGAGATCAATCGGTAATACAATCTTATCCATTATCTTTATATGCTATCAATATTTTCTAAGTTTAATGTGCCTTCCCCGGCAACGGTGCCAAAAATGCTTGTTGACATCTACTAACGTCGCCAAATATAACTATATAACTTTAATGCAAGAGGTGAGATTAGAAGGTGAATGGTAATTAATTAACTTGTCATTAGCAACTAGCCACTTATCTATTACCAACATTCTTATGCATGAACTAGGTTATCATCCCTAATTATAAATGCTAAGAATAAATAAAGGTTTCATATATCATTCTATGTGACTAGGCAGAAATAAATATAAATATAAACTAAGATCAATTCTGCAAGCGGACAGATAATTATACCATTGTAGCATTTTACCTAGGGAGTTCTACCAGGTTGTCGATTTATATTTATACCACTGGGAAGGACTAGGATAAACTTTAATCTATTATATTGATAGTGATGATATACAATGGATAAGTGACACTACCGATGTCATTTACTCTACTCATAACAGGTAGAGGTCACAAGATAAATAAAGATAAAGGTGATAAGTATGATCAAGCATCATAAATAAAAGATAATCATCAGAGCACTTCTCTAGCCATAGTAATAGCTAGCCAATGGATAAACTAAGGAATTAATATCTAAGGTAATTCTATAACTACATCAATGAATAACTCTAATTAGTGCAATTACATCTAGCAATCATTGTTAGATTAATCCTATATCATAATCACATGCAAAGGGCATCATCTAGGAAGGATGTGAAACATAGTCATCACCCAACTTCGCGACCGTGCCTGCTTGCTTACATACGGGGGTGGAATATAAAGGACTCAACGCAGCTGTCACCTACGCGATCTACCACATGACCCGGCACATCAGGGTGCACTCGCAGATAAACAGAATACCTAGACACCACGTCTATATATTGTTCATCATCTACCCACCGTCCGCGTGGATAAACGCTATACGAGCAATTACATGAATTCAATAAGATCAAACCGACTATACTAGACATATAATCAAAGTAGACAAAGACTATTGTAATCAAAAACATATGAACTATTAATAACAATGTTTCCCTAATCATAATGAAGAATACAATAATAGAGAAAGAACTAGAACTATACCGAACTCCGCGCTCCAGAAAGACGTCGAGGCTCCAGATCTACCGAAGAATTAGAACTCCTCTACTTCTAATCTAACTAGGCTAGAACTATAAACTAGGAGGCTCTTGATGAACTAGGAGGCTCTTGATGGCTTGAAGACTTCATGCCTTGGATGAATGAATGAGGGATGCCTCCAGGGGGTCTACCCCTTTATTTATAGCCCGGTGGGATGCATGCGCCGTAGGATCAAACCGACTTAACCAAGGGCCGAGATGCATCGTGGGAGGCGGTGGAAGAAGACTCTGGAAGGTAGCAGTGAAACCCTAGGGAGGGCACCGCCCGGCCCCACCCCAGGGCCGACCGGCCCCACTTGGCTGGGCTTCGGCCCCAGGTTGCTTCGGGTGCCATCTACACTATTCCCACATCCCGATGATGATGTTTCCTTCGCAATTAAGTTTCGTGTCTTTTATGCTCTTTAACCCTTCTTTTATGCTTTTCTAGAATAGCCCCTGAAAAATATAGAACATGCAAAACTCGTGGAAACTGTCAATTAAAACCCTAGACTAGTGTGTATTCATGTATCATTTGGTGTCTAAAGTTCTAATAAAAGTTGACATTATCCACCGTCAACAATTTGCATGATGAACAAGTCATTACCAATCTTCTTGGTGAAGAGAGTGGTGTCAACCTTTCCCATCTTGAACCCTTTAGAGAGTAGGAAATCCCAAAACCTCTCATACCTCTCATACCATGCTCTTAGTGCTTGTTTCAAACCATAGAGAGCCTTCTTGAGCTTGTACACATGGTCGGGCTTTTTGTCATCTTCAAAACTGGGAGGTTGCTCAACAAACACTAACTCATTGATGTAGCCATTAAGGAATACACTCTTGACATCCATTTGATAGAGCTTGATATTATAACCACATGCATAAGC
Organism: Eremochloa ophiuroides; assembly: GCA_038502445.1. Lineage (NCBI taxonomy): Eukaryota > Viridiplantae > Streptophyta > Magnoliopsida > Poales > Poaceae > Eremochloa > Eremochloa ophiuroides. The sequence continues at coordinate 56,332,095 of JAHLJS010000004.1, read as the reverse complement.
CAATAGAATCCGGATTGCTTCCAATCTTGCCACGGGTGCATAGGTTTCTCTAAAATCTAAGCCTTCAACTTGAGTGTAACCTTGTGCAATCAATCTAGCTTTATTTCTCACAACAATCCCGTCTTGATCTTGCTTGTTCCAGAAGACCCACTTTGTGCCAATCACATTGTACTTGCTTGGTCTTGGAACTAATTCCCATACTTGATTTCTCTCAAAATTATTCAATTCTTCATGCATAGCATTGATCCAATCCTCATCCTTGAGCGCCTTCTCAATGTTGGTAGGCTCCTCTTGTGGGACAAATGAATACTGCTCACAAAAAGAAGCTACCCTTGACCTTGTTTGCACACCTCTACTAATATCACCAACAATTTGATTTAGAGAATGGTCTCTTGCAATATGATTTGGTTGAAGCACTTGAGTTGAACTAGCATCTTGGACTTGGTCTTCATCTTGATTTTGAGCTTGAGAGTCACTTGAGCTTGCTTGATTTTCATCATCTTCCACTTGCACAATAGGAGGGGTGACATCTTGATCATCATTTTCTTCAACTTGCCTTGGCCTAATGTCACCAATGTCCATGTTCTTCATAGCATCAACTAATTGAGGTCCTCTCACATCATCAAGATTGTCCTTCTCATCTTGTGACCTATTAATTTCATCAAATTCAACATCATGGACTTCTTCAACTATCTTGTGTGTCTTGTTCCATACTCTATATGCCTTGCTTGAAGTTGAATGACCAAGTAGGAAACCTTCATCACACTTCTTCTTAAATTTGCCCAATCGAGTGCTCTTCTTCAAGATATAGCATTTGCAACCAAACACTCTAAAATATGCAATTTTGGGCTTTCTCCCATTCAAGAGCTCATAGGGTGTCTTCTTCAATATTGGAAGACAATAGAGATGGTTGCTAGAGTAGCAAGCCGTATTGATAGCTTCAGCCCAAAAGTCATCACTAACATTGTACTCACTTAGCATTGATCTTGTCATGTCAATAAGAGTTCTATTCTTCCTTTCCAGAAGACCATTAGATTGAGGAGTATACTTAGCTGAGAATTGATGCTTGATACCCAATTCATCACATAGCTCATCAACTCTTGCATTCTTGAACTCACTACCATAGTCACTCCTCACTTTCTTCACCCTTGTATCAAACTCATTTGGCTTCTCTTGATGAAAGATTTAAAGATTTCAAACACTTCACTCTTGTCAATAAGAAAATTTCAAACACTTCACTCTTGTCAATAAGAAAGAATACCCATATGTATCTAGTGAAGTCATCAACTATCATAAAGCCATACTTATTATCTCTAATACTTGCATAAGTGGTTGGACCAAACAAATCCATATGCAATAGCTCAAGTGGACTAGATGTACTCATCATTCCTTACATAGGATGTATATTCCCAACTTGTTTTCCAAATTGACAAGAACTACACAACCTAACATTCTCAAAGTGCACATCTTTCAAGCCTCTAACCATGTCATGCTTCACCAATCTTCCAAGTTGCTTCATTCCAACATGTCCAAGCCTTTTATGCCACCATTCAAACTCTTGGCTACCATTTGTGTTGATAGAATTGCACATACTAGACTCTCCGGTCATATATTGAGTATATCCACTATCAAGCACCCAATGCCTTTCTCTGGCCTTGTAATTGACCTACAAGAGTAAATCAATTGGTTTTAGGTACCCAAGTTTTCTTGGGTCCTTGGAGGTAAGTAACCAAAGACTTAGGAACTTAAATGGATCTCTCATCCTTGGGTTGCCACTTGGTGTACCAATGTACTTGGCTTTGACACCCTCACTCTCTTTGTGACCATGTAACAAGAATCCAGGCGAATGGAAGTCGCACTAGCAAATTTTACTTGCTTGTTCTTGGTTGCCATGCAATATTGCTGATTATGCCCCACTTGCTTGCATCTTTGACAAAATCGGCCATTGCTCCTCACAAAGCTAGCTTTGGGAGTCACAAAGGCGGCCTTGCCTTTCTTGGGGGTATAGCCTAATCCCTCTTTAGAGTGACTAAATCTTTGGCTACCCAAACACTTTAGCAAGCGGGCATCCCCACCATAGGTATTGCCTAATGCGCGGGTGAGCTTGTTGACCTCCTCCTTTAGGTTTTTGTTTTCCACCATAAGTGAGGACTTAGAGTCATCAACTTTAGGTGAAATTGGAGTGGTAGAGCTGCAAGAACAGTTAGTGACAACAATAGTAGTAGAAGGAATTGACTTGTCACTAAGGATATCACATGATGAACCCATGTCACATGTCTTGATGGATGCTCTCTTCTTATTTTTGGCCACTAGAGAGGAGTGAGCTATCTCTAGCTTGGAGTGAGCTACCTTGAGCTTCTTATGGGCTTCCATTAGCCTCTCATGAGACTTCAAGAGCTCATTAAAGGATTGCTCAATGGCTATCTTGCCTTTGCGCAATTCTTTGCACTCCTTTCTCTTGGCCTCAATATAAGTTTTGGCATCATCAGGCATGGACATAAGCTCATCACATGAGAGTTCCTCCTCCTCATCACTGTCACACCCAATTTTAAGGATAAAATTGAATGAACCAACTTATGTGCGCCTAGGGATCAATCACACATATAAGCGACAAATTACATAGTACCATCACAAGGTTTAATACATAATGAATAATATCACATAGTCTTTACATAAATAGCAACGGAATAATATAGGTAACTCTCTCGCGGAAGCTTCAATCCACAGGGAATAGTTGACTGGTGAACCACAATCCTAGTAGTCCACAGAAAAATCCTCATAGTCATCTGTTACCCATCCGGGATTTTTATCCAAGTATAAAAATAAAATAAGCATAAGTACATATCATACTCAACAAGAATAGCATGGGTTTATGAGGTTCAAATAAGGCAAGACACAGGTTTGACAGTAGTTGCTTTTAGTTGACCATCTTTTAGCAAATGAGTAGCAACAAGTGGAATAATACAAGGAACAGGATTAGCATGATCATATAAACATGATAATTAATATGGAATAAACACCAATAGAAACCTTCCAGAATTAATTAACTATTATCCAATTATTTCAATTCCTGTAAGACATCCAAGGCCGCTCGTGACCGTGAGCACAGCTGATATATCATTTTACACTCTGCAGAGGTTGCACACTTTCACCAAGAGTCATGATTCCCATGTGTCAGGGGTTTGCAAGGACAAGGTGCATAACAGGGTCTCACTATGAAGTCTTTCAAAAGGCCCTCTAGCAAGTTACTAATCAATCCAGGCGCAATGGCAAGGGGCGGTAGAGCCCTCCTTCTAAGTGGCACACACGCATAGTAGTACACACAAAGACAGGAGCCGCAAAATAACCAGCTCGGCAAGTAACCTTTCAAGATTAATAGCATGACAGAAAGTAACTTCATACTTGACTAAAGTCAGAGCCATATAGCCCCCATGGTTGCGCTGTAAGTCCCGGTGTCATACTTGCAGATAAGTCCTTAGTCCATGTTGCTAAAAAGCATCTTTTAATCTTTATTTCGTAATCAATTATTCAAGTTCATAAGATCATGACACCATCATAGCATTAGCTTCACTACTCAAATGCAATCTCATAGGTGATCAAGGATCAAGTCATCAAAAGCTAGGAATAAACACTATGGTTGACAATGTAGTCACATGCATCATGAATTTAATGATTAAGGTGAATAGGCAACAAGAATGGTCCATGCTAGACTTGCCTTGATCAAAGTATTCCTGAGAACATGTACCCTCAACGAAGAACTCTTGATCACCAACGTAATGCTCACCGCCTAAACTTGATCATAACGTCACCATACCAACATCGAGGCAATCATACACGAAGCAAACAAGATCTACATTAGAAAAAATACACCAACAGTAGAAAAACAGATTGAAAAGTTTATAAAACAAATCTATGCGTCGCTACGATTCCAACGATATAAAGTTCACGCAAATCGGAGTTCAAACGGAGAAGTTATGAATTAAACAAGTTTTCTTTAACAAAATAATAAGGTAAATCTAATCTCGAACTTTAAAAGTTGAAAACATGTGTAACAGTACTATCATCGGATAGATTACGAAATTACTAATCTAATGAAACTTGAACGGATCAAATCGGATCTAAAACGGAAAAATTATGGTCAAATTACCCAGAGTGGCAAATCTGCAAATAACTAGAACTATTTTCCAATGAAAAATAAATAATTTCCGATTTAACCCGAGATGAAATACGTTTTCCTTTGGTGAAGACGTAAACAAAGGAAGCCGCTAGGGACTGTAGGTTAGAACTTTAAAACATACAGGGGTTTTCTGCACAACGGCCGGCGAAGGGGTATGGATGGATCTCATCCATCGGATCGGCAGTGGATGGTGCAGATTAGATTGGGCTGTGTGAGGGGGACGGCTGGCCAGAGAGGACAGAGGGCACGGCGGCTCCATTGCCGGACCTGGGTGGTGGAATTCGCAACTGGGGATAGAAAGCTCTTTTTAGGTCGGGATTTGTTCTGGGAGCGAGAGGAGCTCAAGTCGAAGTCAATTAGGGCATCGGTTGGAGCTATGGATGCTCAGGAAGGATGCAGCGCATGCGATGGCGGCTCTACCATGACGGCGAGGTCACTGGCATGGCTATGGGGCATGAAACAGAGAAAAGGTTATCTGGGAAGCTTTCTTACCTCGAATAGAAGCTCGGGGAAAGATCGATTGGAATCGGGAAGTTGTCGGTGACGGAGTTTGACAGTGGCAGGCGGACGACGGTGTACGGTTCGCGAGGACGAGCGTCGGTGAGGGTCAGGCTCGAGATAGAAGAGTCTCGGAGGCCTCAAGATGCTCCTCCGGTCCCTGGGGATGGCTCAATTTCTCCTTTGAAGGCCTCCCGATGCGCAATCGACGGCGACGGCCTGCTTTGGGTCCGGCGGCGGTGAAATTGGTGACTGCAGCTTGAATTGGAGGCGGAGCTGCAAAGTAGATGGATTTGGGGAGAAGGACGTGGCTCGGGAGGTTTATATGGGGGCACGGGAGAGGCATGCTGGCCACGCGAGGGGAGGAGGCCGGGGAGATGACGATGCCGCCAAGTCCACCTCAAACACGAGCGTGAGGAAGGGGATGACTCTGCTACGTGGGTCCCGCCTGTCAGTGGAAGGAGGAGTGGGGCCAACACGTCGGTTCCAGAGAGGGAATAGGGAGCGGTTGAAAGGACCGTATAGGCTAGAGGGGGGTGAATAGCCTATTAAAAAATCTAGCAAAATACTAGACTACACGTTAGTAGAAAAGCAAGCGAGACAAAGCGCTAGCTCTAGACTATTCTATGCAAGCCACCTAACACGATATGCTACTCACAAATATAACCACTCAATACGCAAGAAACCAACTCCTCTGTTCCTAAGGAGATGGCACCTAAACAAGTAGTAAGCGCAAGGAAGAAAGATCGAGTGGATTATACCAGTGGACTTGATTGAAGTGAAGTCCACACGCCGTGAAGACCAATCACCGGGAGATATCCAATATGAAAACCAAGTGATCAAACCCAATAGAATACCGGAAAGACAAAAGTCCACTCGATGGTAGAGAAGACAAGGAACACTCAATTTTTTACTGAGGTTCACGTGATCGCCGTCATGCTACTCCTCGCTGTGGCACCGGTCTTCCTTGGTGGATTGCGAGCTAGGCTTCACACGCCAATCCCTCACCGGGAGCCGCTCACCAACACAAGAGAAGTGGCTATCAACCACGAGCAATCCACTAGAGTTGGTTTTGGCACTCCGCCGAGGATAACCACAAAATCTCTCACAATCAATCACCTCGGTGTGGGCTTGAACAATCTCCAATCAACCTCACACCAGAATCACCTCCAAGCCGCTAGGGACACGGCAATGCCCCAAGAGAATAAGAACTCCGCCTTGGCTTGCTCTCAAGTGCTCTAGAATGCAATTCACTAAGCAATGATGCACTTGAGGATCACTCAACTCAAATGGATGAACAAGAGATGATCAAATGAGTGAGTGGGAGGCTTAGGATGCTCACAAAGAGTATGTAAATGATTTAAGTGTGCAAGAGTTGTCACCAAGTGACCAGGGAAGGAGTATAAATACCCCTAAGTGCAATCCTAGCCGTTACCCACCGAAAAACAGCCGTTAACACGCTTTTCGGGGCGTCAGACCGACCGTCAGACTGAGTCTGTCGGACTAATCCTTCGCGTCCGACGCTCGGATGGCTGCCACGTGTCAACTCTCGTTCAACCACAGCCGTTGGATCTCAACGGCTACTTCTCGCGTCATTTTCCCAACCATCGGACGCTCAAGCTGATGGTCCGACGCGCGCACTGCACTAGGCGTCGGACCGTCCGACTCTCACAGACGAGACACAGCTCGGCCACTGTCGGACTCTCGCGAGGTTAGCCGTCGGACCAATGATCACCACGGTCCGACGCTTCCAGAGAGGTCGCAACTCACTCAAAACCGTCGGACACCAGTCCGACGCTCGCCGTCGGACAAAGCTCTAGCGTCCGACGCTCTCCCGAACACCACGCGTCACGCCGACACTGCTCGCCACCGTCGGACTGAAGTGGGCAATGGTCCGACGCTCGTTAACCGAGCATCCGACGCTCGCCATTGGCCAGAACTAGGGTTAGGCGTCGGACTCTACTCAATGGTCCGACGCTGCCCCTGCTAACAGTCCGACGCTCACTTCTCAGGGTTTTTCAAGTCTATTTCTCACCCCTTGCTTCTATGTGCTAACACTCAAAGTCTTCAACACTTGTGCACAGTGTGTTAGCATTTTGCAAACATTTTCCATGGGTTTCTAACTTTGATCTCTAGGTTGTGTTAGTTCAATGCAAATGAAATGCAACCTAGAGCACTTGAAGGTAATCCAACACTCGTTCTCCCCTTAATAGTCGGCTATCTATCCTAAATGTGATCACACCCTCTAGGTGTCTTCATCACTTAAAGAAAAGCCTATTTGAGATTATACCTTTGCCTTCATGCCTTTGCTTAACACTTGATCACCTCACTTCTTGTTCACTTGATCCATGGTAGAGCCATCTTGATCAACATAGTCTCCTAGGCTCCACACTCCATGGTTTGACCAACTTAAACCCTGCCATCACTTAGCGACTTAGGTTAGTCCTTAGGATGTCATTAATTATCAAAACCAAACTAGGGTTTTCAATCTCCCCCTTTTTGGTAATTGATGACATCCCTTACAAAGATAAGAGTTAAGTTTGTTTTCGAACTTGTGAGCTTGTCCGAACAAGGTTGTCATGTTTTTGGAAAGGACAAACAACACAAATTCAGTTTGGTGGCGATTTAGCTCCCCTACATATGTGCATGAGTTTGGATTTGAAAGCTTGCACAAATGCATATATAGAGAGTAAATTTCCACCAAGATGTGTTAGGATGGTTAGGATAAACCTTTGAAGCGTGATACCGATTGAAAATTTCATATCGAAGTTGCGGAAATCTTCATCCTTAGCACTTTTGATAACTAGATGATCACAAAACTTGAGCATACCGTGAGATCAACATTATATGCAATGCTCAAGAACCACTTGTAAGACCATTAGTAAAGTACAAGATCATCTAACTACCACCTAAGCATGCTAGTTATCAAGTTATCAAACAATTCTATACTAGCATACTCCACTCAAGAACATGGCAATAGAATGTAAAAATATATGCAAGTGCATCAAACATATGTGAGTGCACATTCCAAATGCAACAACCAAGTTCATGAGTTTGCTCCCCCTTAAGGTGAGCGATTTAAATTTTTGATCCCTTTACTTTGGCCTATTGCTCTTCCATCATCGGCCTAATGATGGTTCATCGCGAAGTTCAAGTTCTCTTCCCCTTTGTCATTTTATCTTTGTTCTTTCTCCCCCTTGGCATCAAGTACCACAAAAGGGTCAAGTTAATGGAATGAGAGACCTTTGTTAGTCAAATTTTGGTTCAATCTAGCAAATTTGTACAAGTGTCTTAACTCGGTTTGAACCAAAGACAAGCTTCTTCACGCCACCCGGGGTTATCTTGCCTATGTTGAGTTAAGCACTTAGTTACTCATTTAATCTAGATTCAACACTAGTTTTGCATCCCCATGAACAAGTTATATGCCATCACTAGATCAAGCAATCAACCAAGCAATAGTGATGCCATATAGACTTCAAAACCATTTTAGCTTTTAATGAATGACCTAGAGAGAACAAAATCATGTCTATATGATCTAGCAAGTCCTAACAAAGTATGAATGCACATGTCAAATAATGATACCTTTGCCTTGCTTGGAGGATAGACATGTCATAAGATATTCATAAAGTGCATCAACACATGTTGGAGTAGTCAAGTATGTTCAACTCATTCCTTAGCTTGCAAAATCTAGCTTCATCAAGTGGCTTGGTGAATATGTCGGCTAGTTGATCTTCGGTGCTTACACTTGTGATTACAATATCTCCTTTTGCTTGGTGATCTCTTATGAAATGGTGCCTCACATCTATGTGTTTGGTTCTTGAATGTTGCACCGGATTGGTTGTAATCTTCACCGCACTTTCATTGTCACATAGTAATGGAACCTTGTTGAATTTCATTCCATAGTCCTTCAAGGTTTGCCTCATCCAAAGTAATTGTGCACAACAACTTCCTGCACTAATATATTCCGCTTCGGCTGTAGAAAGTGCAACACTATTTTGATTTTTGGATGACCATGAAACTAGTGACCTTCCCAAGAGTTGACATGTACCGGAAGTGCTCTTTCAATCAATTTTGCAACCGGCATAGTCCGCATCCGCATAACCTATCAATGTGAAGTTGAAGCCCTTGGGATACCACAAACCAATGTTAGGTGTGCCCTTTAAGTACCTCACTATTCTTTTAGTTGCCTTCAAATGATTTTCTCTTGGAGAGACTTGATATCTTGCGTACATGCACACACTAAACATCACATCCGGCCTAGAAGCGGTCACATAGAGTAGACTACCAATCATTGACCGATATTGCTTTTGATCAACCAATTCACCTTCTACATCCGATTTCAAGCTTCCACTAGTGCCCATTGGTGTTGAGATTGCTTTTGCATTTTGCAATCCAAACTTCTTCACCATGTCCTTGATATACTTGTTTTGACTCACAAATGTGCCATTCTTCAATAGCTTGATTTGGAGTCCAAGAAAGTAGCTAAGTTCACCAACCATGGACATTTCAAACTCTTTGGCCATCATTTCTTCAAACTCCTCACAAAATGCTTGACTTGTTGATCCAAAGATGATATCATCAACATAGATTTGCATAATGAACAAGTCATTCTCGATCTTCTTAGTGAAGAGAGTGGTGTCAACCTTTTCCATCTTGAACCCTTTAGAGAGTAAAAAGTCCCTCAACCTCTAATACCATGCTCTTGGTGCTTGTTTCAAGCCATAGAGAGCCTTCTTGAGTTTGTATACATGGTCGGGTTTCTTATCATCTTCAAAACCGGGAGGTTGCTCAACATAGACTAACTCATTGATGTAACCATTCAAGAATGCACTTTTGAAATCCATTTGATAGAGCTTGATATCATGAGCACATGCATATGCCAATAAGATCCGAATTGCTTCCAATCTTGCCACCGGTGCATAAGTTTCTCCAAAGTCTAAGCCTTCAATTTGAATGTAACCTTGTGCAACTAATCTAGCTTTGTTCCTCACAACAATCCCATCTTGATCTTGCTTGTTCTAAAAGACCCACTTGGTGCCAATCACATTGTGTTTACTTGGTCTTGGAACTAATTCTTGTACTTGATTTCTCTCAAAATTGTTGAGCTCTTCTTGCATAGCATTTATCCAGTCCTCATCTTTGAGTGCCTTCTCAATGTTGGTAGGCTCCTCTTGTGAGACAAAAGAATAGTGCTCACAAAATGAAGCCACTCTTGACCTTGTTTGTACACCTCTACTAATATCACCAACAATTTGATCCAGAGGATGATCTCTTGCCATGTGAGTTGGTTGGAGAATATGAGATGAACTAGCATCTTGAGCTTGGTCTTGATCTTGATCATGAGCTTGAGCTTGAGATTCACTTGAGCTTGCTTGATTTGCTTCATCTTCCACTTGTACAATAGGAGCGATGACTTCATCATCATTATTTTCAATTTGTCTCGGTCTAATGTCACCAATGTCCATGTTCTTCATAGCATCAACTAATTGAGGTCCTCTTACATCATCTAGATTATCCTTCTCTTCTTGAGACCCATTGGTTTCATCAAACTCAACATCATGGACTTCTTCAACTATCCCATGTGCCAAGTTCCATACTCTATATGCTTTGCTTGAAGTTGAATATCCAAGAAGAAATCCTTCATCACACTTCTTCTCAAATTTACCCAAACGAGTGCCCTTCTTTAAGATATAGCATTTGCAACCAAACACTCTAAAATATGCAATGTTGGGTTTTCTTCCATTCAAGAGCTCATAGGGTGTCTTTTCAACATTGGATGACAATATAGACGGTTGCTAGTGTAGCAAGCCGTATTGATAGCTTCCGTCCAAAATTCATCACTAACATTGTATTCATTTAGCATGGTTTTTGCCATATCAATGAGAGTTCTATTCTTTCTTTCGACAAGACCATTTTGCCGAGAACTGATGCTTGATTCCTAGATCATCACAAAACTCATCAACTCTTGTATTCTTAAATTCACTTCCATTATCACTCCTAACTTGCTTCACCCATGTATCAAACTCATTTTGACTTCTCTTGATGAAAGACTTAAAGATTCCATACACTTCACTTTTGTCAACTAGAAAGAAGACCCAAGTGTATCTTGAGAAGTCATCAACAATCACAAAGCCATATTTTCTTCCTCCAATACTTGCATAAGTGGTTGGACCAAACAAATCCATATGCAATAGCTCAAGTGGACTAGATGTACTCATCATGCCTTTCTTAGGGTGTGTGTTCCCAACTTGCTTTCCAAATTGACAAGAACTACACAACCTATCCTTCTCAAAGTGTACATCCTTCAAGCCTCTAACCATGTCGTGCTTGACCAATCTACCAAGTTGCTTCATCCCAACATGTCCAAGTCTTCTATGCCACAACCAATCAAGACTTGACTTTGAGATCAAACATGAAGAAAGCTTTGCTTCACTATCATTAAAATCCACCAAGTATAGATTCCCATATCTAAAGCCCTTGAAGATCAAGTTGGAACCATCCACACTAACAATCTCAACATCATCAATACCAAAGATGCACTTGAAACCAAGATCACATAGTTGTGCAACCAATAATAAGTTGAAATTGAGAGATTCAACTAGCAACATATTTGATATGCTCATATCATTTGAGATAGCAATCTTACCTAATCCTTTCACCTTGCCTTTTCCATTGTCACCAAATGTGATAGAATCAAACTCTTGGCTACCATTTGTGTTGATAGAATTGAACATACTAGACTCTCCGGTCATGTGTTGAGTGCATCCACTATCAAGCACACAATGTCTTCCTCCGGTTTATAATTGACCTACAAAGAATAGATCAATTGGTTTTAGGTACCCAAGCGTTCTTGGGTCCTTGGAGGTTCGTGACCAAAGACTTAGGCACCCAAATGGATCTCATCCATGGGTTGCCTCTTGGTGTACCAATATACTTGGCTTTAACACCCTTCACTCCCTTGGTGAGCATGTAACAAAAATCAAGGCGAATTGAAGTCGCACTAGCAAATTTGACTTGTTTGATCTTATTGGCCATGCAATGTTGCTCATTATGCCCTACTTGCTTGCATCTTTGGCAATACCTACCATTGCTTCTCACAAAGCTAGCTTTGTGAGTCACAAAAGCGGCCTTGCCTTTCTTGGGGGTATAGCCTAGTCCCTCCTTAGAGTGACTAAATCTTTGGCTACCCAAGCACTTTAGCAAGCGGGCATCCCCACCATAGGCATTGCCTAAGGCACGGGTGAGCTTGTTGACCTCCTCCTTGAGGTTTTTGTTTTCTACCACAAGTGAGGACTTAGAGTCATCAACTTTGGGTGAAGTAGGAGTGGTGGAGCTGCAAGAAGGGTTAGTGACAACAATAGTAGAAGAAGGAATTGATATGTCACTAAGGATATCACATGATGAACCCATGTCACATGTTTTGATGGATGCCCTCTTCTCATTTTTGGCCACTAGAGAGGAATGAGCTTTCTCAAGCTTGGAGTGAGCCACCTTGAGGTTCTCATGGGCTTCCATTAGTCTCTCATGAGACTTCAAGAGCTCATCAAAGGATTGCTCAATGGCTATCTTGCCTTTGCGTAATTCTTTGCACTCCTTTCCCTTGGCCTCAATGTAAGTATTGGCATCATCAAGCATGGACATAAACTCATCACATGATAGCTCCTCCTCATCACTCTCATCATCGGATTGTACCTTGGATGGCTTGGCCATCAAGCATGTAGATGGAGTGTCGAAGAGAGATAACTTATTGTTGAGAGCAATGCTTGCCATAGCCTTCTTCTTGATGGTCTTGTTCTCATCATCACTATCATCATCATCGGTAGAGGCATCACTATCATCCCAAGTGACACAATATGATTGCCCCTTCTTCTTCTTCTTGAGGGTCACGTTCTTGTTCTTCTTCTTGCTCTTCTTCTTATCATCATCACTCTCATTGTCATTGTCACTATTTAGAGGACAATCAACAATGAAGTGATCTAAGCTCTTGCACTTGAAGCATCTCCTTGGCTCTTGCTTGTTTTTGGAGATAAACTTCTTCTTGCCTTGACCATAGCCCTTTCTCTTCATGAAACGACCAAACTTGCGTACTAGAAGAGCCATGGCCTCATCATCTTCATCATCACTAGAGGTAGATTCTTCTTCTAGCTCAACCATCTTGGCCTTGCCTTTGCTCTTGGAGGGTGTAGCTTTGAGAGCCACACTCTTTTTCTTCTTCTCCTCAACCACCTCTTCATTGTTCATGTCTTGGGTGATGATCTCACTGAGGATTTGGTTAGGCTTCTTAATGCTCAAGTCTTCTCTTGCAAGCAAGGTCTTGATGATTGCAAATCTTGCGGGCAAACACCTTAAGAACTTATGAGAGAAGTCCTTGTCCTTGATGTCCTCACCCAAGCTCTTCAAGTCATTCACTATAACATGTAGCCGGTTGAACATCTCCGGCACACTTTCATCTTCATTCATCTTGAAAGTACCAAACTTCTCTCTCAACATGTATACCTTGGCATTCTTGACCTCTTGTGTGCCCTCATATGTCTCCTCCAACCGCTTCCAAATGTCATGAGCCAAATCAAGATCCTTGATTTGCTTAAACACTTGAGACTCAAGAGCGGTGTAGAGTGCATTGATTGCATGGGCATTGCACTCCATCTTTCTTTTGTCAACATCGGTGGGAGCTTGAGCATTCTCATACTCAATTTTTGCCTCCGTCACCTTCCACACATCGATATGCATGGTCATGAAATGCACTATCATCTTCCTCTTCCAATGATCATAGCTTGTGCAATCAAACTTTGGCGGCTTCCCCAACACATTGATTTGAGCCATTTTTCACCACAAGGATGTTAAGCCTCAAACAATGGTGACCTCGGCTCCGATACCACTTGAAAGGACCGTATAGGATAGACGGGGGTGAATAGCCTATCAAAAAATCTAGCAAAATACTAGACTACACGCTAGTAGAAAAGCAAGCGAGACAAAGCGCTAGCTCTAGACTATTCTATGCAAGCCACCTAACATGATATGCTACTCACAAATATAACCACTCAATACACAAGAAACCAACTCCTCCGTTCCTAAGGAGATGGCACCTAAAGAAGTAGTAAGCGCAAGAAAGAAAGATCAAGTGGATTATACCAATGGGCTTGATTGAAGTGAAGTCCGTACGCCGTGAAGACCAATCACCGGGAGATATCCAATATGAAAACCAAGTGATCAAACCCAATAGAATACCGGAAAGACAAAAGTCCACTCGATGGTAGAGAAGACAAGGAACACTCGATTTTTTACGGTGGTTCACGTGATCGCCGTCACGCTACTCCTCGTTGTGGCACCGGTCTTCCTTGGTGGATTGCGAGCTAGGCTTCACACGTCAATCCCTCACCGGGAGCCGCTCACCAACACAAGAGAAGTGGCTATCAACCATGAGCAATCCACTAGAGTTGGTTTTGGCACTCCGCCGAGGATAACCACAAAACCTCTCACAATCAATCACCTCGGTATGGGCTTGAACAATCTCCAATCAACCTCACACCGGAATCACCTCCAAGCCGCTAGGGACACGGCAATGCCCCAAGAGAATAAGAACTCGGCCTTGGCGTGCTCCCAAGTGCTCTAGAATGCAATTCACTAAGCAATGATGCACTTAAGGATCACTCAACTCAAATGGATGAACAAGAGATGATCAAATGAGTGAGTGGGAGGCTTACGATGCTCACAAAGAGTATGCAAATGATTCAAGTGTGCAAGAGTTGTCACCAAGTGACCAGGGAAGAAGTATAAATACCCCTAAGTGCAATCCTAGCCGTTATCCACTGAAAAACAGCCGTTAACACGCTTTTCGGGGCGTCAGACCGACCATCGGACTGAGTCCGTCGGACTAATCCTTCGCGTCCGACACTCGGATGGCTACCACGTGTCAACTCTCGTTCAACCACAGCCGCTGGATCTCAACGGCTACTTCTCGCGTTGTTTTCCCAACCGTCGGACGCTCAAGCTGATGGTCCGACGCACGCACTACACCAGGCGTCGGACCGTCCAACTCTCACAGACGAGACATAGCTCGGCCACCGTCGGACTCTCGCGAGGTTAGCCGTCGGACCAATGATCACCACGGTCCGACGCTTCCAGAGAGGTTGCAACTGGCTCAAAACCGTCGGACTCCAGTCCGATGCTCGCCGTCGGACGAAGCTCCAGCGTCCGACGCTCTCCCGAACACCACGCGTCACGCCGACACTGCTCACCACCGTCGGACTGAAGTGGGCAATGGTCCGACGCTCGTTAACCGAGCGTCCGACGCTCGCCATTGGCCAGAACTAGGGTTAGGCGTCGGACTCTACTCAATGGTCCAACGCTGCCCCTGCTAACAGTCCGATGCTCACTTCTCAGGGTTTTTCAAGTCTATTTCTGACCCCTTGCTTCTATGTGCTAACACTCAAGGTCTTCAACACTTGTGCACAGTGTGTTAGCATTTTGCAAACATTTTCCAAGGGTTTCTAACTTTGATCTCTAGGTTGTGTTAGTTCAATGCAAATGAAATGCAACCTAGAGCACTTGAAGGTAATCCAACACTCGTTCTCCCCTTAATAGTCGGCTATCTATCCTAAATGTGATCACACCCTCTAGGTGTCTTCATCACTTAAAGAAAAGCCTATTTGAGGTTATACCTTTGCCTTCATGCCTTTGCTTAACACTTGATCACCTCACTTCTTGTTCACTTGATCCATGGTAGAGCCATCTTGATCAACATAGTCTCCTAGGCTCCACACTCCATGGTTTGACCAACCTAAACCTTGCCATCACTTAGCGACTTAGGTTAGTCCTTAGGATGTCATGAATTATCAAAACCAAACTAGGACTTTCAGCGGTGCGCCTGCGCAACGAGTGCGGGCCGGCCTGCTTCTCGGCCAAGGCGGCAGGAGAAGAGGGGGAAGGCGAGTGGGCCGCCTAGCTTGCTGGACCAGAGAGTGAGGAAGAGGAGACAGCAGGCCGTCGGCCTTGAGCAGAGAGGGAGCAGAGGGGATGGCCTTTGGGCTAGGGAGGGATGAGATTTTTCTCCTATTTTCTTTTTTCAACTCATTTTCAAATAGGTTTTCAATTATATTTTGAATATTTTGCAAAACCCTATAAAATGCAAGTCAAACAAAATATCTTTGAGCAGCATGGATGCAACAAATCATGTTTCTAATTATGATTACTAATAATTATTCTATATATTAAATGCTCAATCAATTGCATAAATAAATTAAACTAATCCCTATTTAATAAATTGCAAAATTTTTGGGTGTTACATCACTCTCATCATCGGATTGTACCTTGGATGGCTTGGCCATCTAGCATGTGGATGGAGGGTCGAAGAGAGATAGCTTATTGTTGAGAGCAATACTTACAATAGCCTTCTTCTTGGTAATCTTGCTCTCATCATCATCACTATCATCCTCATCGGTGGAGGCATCACTATCATCCCGAGTGACACAATAAGATTGCCCCTTCTTCTTCTTCTTGAGTGTCACATTCTTGTTCTTCTTTTTCTTCTTGTCTTCTTGCTCTTCTTCTTGTCATCATCAATCTCATTGTCATTGTCACTATTGAGAGGACAATCGGCAATGAAGTGATCTAAGCTCTTGCACTTGAAGCATCTCCTTGGCTCTTGCTTGTTCTTGGAGATGAACTTCATCTTGCCTTGACCATAGCCCTTCCTCTTCATGAACCGGCCAAATTTGCGCACAAGGAGAGCCATGGCCTCATCATCTTCATCATCACTTGAGGTAGAATCTTCATCAAGCTCAATCATCTTGGCCTTGCCCTTGCTCTTGGAGGATGTAGCTTTGAGAGCCACACTCTTCTTCTTCTTCTCCTCAACCACCTCCTCATTGTTCATGTCTTGAGTGGTGATCTCACCGAGGATTTGGTTGGGCTTCTTGGTGCTCAAGTCTTCTCTTGCAAGCAAAGTCTTGATAATGGCAAACCTTGGGGGCAAGCACCTCAAGAACTTGTGAGAGAAGTCCTTGTCCTTAATGTCCTCACCCAAGCTCTTCAGGTCATTCACAATTGCAAGCGGTTGAACATCTCCAGCACACTTTCTTCATCATTCATCTTGAAGACGCCAATGCCCATCTCCAGCACTTCTTGGAGGTGTGTGGTACCTTCACTATCAAGAACGTCTCGGCGGACGCCATCCGTCTTCGCCTGTTCCCATTCTCACTGCTTGGTAAGGCGAAATAATGGTTTTATGCCAATAAGAGTGAAGTTACCACTTGGGAGAGGTGTGCAAATGCATTTCTCAAGAAATTCTTTCCGATGGGCAAAACCAGCGCTCTTCGTGGAAAGATCACAAGTTTCCAACAGCAAGCCAATGAAATGATTCCTGAAGCATGGGAACGTCTTCAGGAGTACATTCGTGCCTGTCCTCATCGTGGGATTGAAGAATGGCTTCTAATTCAAGGTTTCTACCATAGGCTAACTGGATTAGCCCGTAGTCATCTTGATGCTACCGCTGGAGGAGCTTTCCTGCAACACAATGTCAAGGATGCTAAAGACCTCATTGAAAAGATGGTGATCAACCAATTATGGAATGAGGAATGTCTCCAACCCAAGAAGAGGGGTATGCACACCGTTCATGAGGTGGACATGCTCTCAGCAAAAATAGACCTCTTGATGAAAAAGATTGAGGAAAGTTCCAAAATGGAACAAGAGGCCATCTGACCCCATGCCAACGCACGAGCCATTGAAGCTGATCCATGGTGCGAGATATGTGGTGGAGAAGATCATTCGAGCAACAACTGCCCGGAAACAAAGGAGGAGGTGAGCTTCATCAATAACAACAAAAATAACAACAATAATGGGTATCAATCCCAGCTACAAGGAGGATGGAACTCGCGCCCCTTATACCAAGGTAATCGAGGTAATGGTTACAACAATAATTACAATAATTTTTATGGTAAACAACCTTCTCTAAAAGATCTTGTCTTAGGCCAATCTAAAATTAATGATAGTATAAATAAGAAAATAATGGCTAATGATAAGATTCTTGAAAATCTTAGTAAGAAAATGGATAGCTTTGCCACTGCTGTGAAAAACCAATTGAGCTTTAATAAAATGCTAGAAATACAATTAGCTCAAATAGCAGCAGTTGTCCCATCCTTCGAACAAGGTAAGATCCCAGGAAAACCTGAGGAACTAGTTGAAGGTGTCCGGTTAGTTTCTATGAGGTTTGGTAAGCCTCCGCTCAGGTCAAACCCGGGTTATCTTCTTGATGCACCATTCATGGCCAAGAAGAATGACCCCAGCCACCCAACCATCACCTGCGAAATCGGGCCACACACCTTCAAAAACGCCTTCTGTGACCTTGGATCTGGAGTTAACATCATGTCCAAGGTAATATATGAAAATCTGCTAGGGGGACCTCTGTACCCCACATTTGTCAAATTGCAGATGGCCAATCAATCCATCTGGTTCCCCGAGGGATTGGCAAGGGACATCCTTGTCAAGGTTCAAGACGAGAACATTCCGGTCGACTTCATCATTCTCGACATGGGAGCCGATGATGAAGTCCCCGTCATCCTGGGAAGACCATTCCTACATACCGTTAACGCCATCATCTACGTGGGATCCGGCCAAATCCACTTCCAACTCCCAGGTAAGAGAGTAAAATGTCTTTTCAATGGTTATAAATCTATGCAGCAGGCAAGGAAGAACCTATATGCATCCTGCTGGAAGAATCAATCACCAAAGGCTAAAAAGGCTGAACTAGTAAGTAAAGCCGAGGCGGTAAGGAAGGATGAATCCATCGAGTCGCAAGCATCAATCAAGAAGGAATGGCGGAAGAAAGAGGTGCAATCATCACGGTCCCCATCTCCGGGACCAATCGAAGCACCCGAAGAATGAACCCGAAATGGAGAGGTCCTGCTCTACAGACCTAAAACATAGAGCTCTTGCTGGTAAGGTAAATCAGTATTTATCCCATATTTAATTCTTACATTTCAATTCCCGTATTTTTGCATTGCATCTTCATATTTAAATTTTCCAATAGTTTATTTTGACAAAATAACTTATTATAGTTAAATAAATCTTGAGTAGAACTTTTGTGCTCGCACCTGAGGTTGTGGGACCACCCAAGGTGGGGTTGGCTGACCCCACCATGAGCCCCACCCACCTCTGGTGGTGTTGGCCTGGTGTGTTGATCCATATCCTAACTTCTGAACACCATCTCCTTTTGAATTTGGTCGACCACCTTTGGTCATGATCACTTTCACATGCTCCAAGAAGAATCCAACATTCACTACTATCCAAATCCTAAAAGGTGGTCACTTTGGCATACATTAGTGCTCCCATGGTCCATGGGAATCACTTTAAAACATGTTTCCCCTTTTGTCATACACATTTCACTTTCACCAAGCACTAGGCAAGGGAATCTCTAAAAATTTCACCACTTTTGGTCCACCACTAGTCTTTACTTTACTAAACAAAGTGAAACACACTGATTAAAGCTGAAAAGGTTGCTAGACATGGGTCGGCCGACCCATGTTTAAAGCCACCTCTGAAAAACTTTGTCAGCAATCAATTAGATTCCCTGGCCAAAGGTGAAAGCAGCTCTGAACCTCACTTAGGGGGGTCAGCTGACCCACACCTAGTGGTCCCCTCACCAGCCCTTCTTCCTCTATAAATACCCTTGCATTGTGTGCTCCATTCCACACCCAAACCAGCTGAATCATCTCGAGCACACAATCTCTCTTCTTCTCTCTAGTATTGCAATTCTCTTCTCAAGTTTAGTAGTAGTTAGCCACATAAACCAAAAGCCCAAAAATATTGTTGTAGTAGTAGAAGCTTGTCTTTGCTCTCAAGAACATCCTACCCACAAGAACGGTTTTGTGGAGGTGACCATACCCCACAAAGACTACTAACATTTGGACAACTAACGCTAACGTTAACACTAATCTTTGTTGTCCTAGTGTGTTCTTGTGTTGTCTCTCTATTGTAGGAAAATGAAGAAGTTCTCCTCCGCGTTCAAGAAGGCCAAGGGTGCCATAGGGACTTCCTCCCGACTGCCCCGCCATGACGAAGAAGAAGGAAGAGAAGCTCTACCAAGAGAAGGCCACGAAGTGCTAGACATGTCTCCCGAGAGAACGTTTGATCCTGAGAGCGGTCTCATGCTGAATCAACAAGAGTACCAAAGGTATCTCTCCATCCGACACCGCGGGTTTGAACATACCGGCATCATCGACCCTGTCCTTTTGGACAGCACAGGTATGACCGTAGAGTTTAATACGGTGTCTAATAAAATTGGTTGGGGAAGCTTTTAGGAAGTTTCTGAACTGGGGATTAAAACTCTCACCATAAAATTCCTATGCTCTCTACAAGCCACAGATGATGGTGTTCAATTTCACATGTTTAATCAAGATTATAATTTAACATAGGGAGTTTTTAGTGTGGCTCTTGGTTTTGATAACACCTGTCAGTTCGATTTAATTAATGCCACAAGAAGATTTGATAAAGCAGTTTTTGGAAAGCCATATCTGGATCTGTTGATTGCTCTAATCCCAACCCTGATGAAATTCATAATCCTACTCTGCGCTTTTTTCACTATTGGATGGCTATAACTCTTTTTCCTAGTTATAATATGCAAGTTCTATACAATGATGAGCTAAAACTGCTTTATGCCATAACCAATAAAATAACAGTTTTACCTGCTAAGCGTTTAGTCAGCTTTTGGCTTGAAGTGTTCCAAAGGGAAGAGCCTATATTCTTCACCTCTTTTATCACCCGCATTGCTGAAACTATGGATCTGTTAAATGGAACACATTACTTCGAATACATTGCCTCTTCTCGAGATACTATAACTGAAGATTTCTTTATAATTGCTCAAGTCTTAAAGAGAAGTCCCAAAGGTGGTCTTAAAATGATTTATCGTGGCCCTACAGCTGAGGTCCCTCTCCCATGTGAAAGACGTCAGTTGTATGCGCTTCACACACTAACCATTAAACTGGACCGATAGGCAAGAAGCCAACATGTTACAGGAACAAGCAGGATGACTAGAAGCAGGTCATAGGCCGCTCAATTTGTGCAAGGTGGCAAGTCGCAAGCTGCAGGGGGAAATGAAGAAGAAGGCGATGAGGCAAGTTCCATAGACATTTCAGGATCTATGAAAAGGCCTCCACAGCACACGGACGAGGGGATGTCGGAACGAAAGGACGGAAATAGATCAACTCATCGACGACATGGGCACAATACAGGTGGAGCAAGATGCAACCCTAAACATGGCACAACACAATGCCCAATTGGATTGGGAGCTTTAATCATGCGATAAAATAGCTACGCACAATGTATCTATTGTTTTGATTATTAATAGCACTTCATAAGTTTTCCTTGCGTTCTCATAGACATGTTTTTGGGCACTTGCACTTTGTATTGTGTTGTATTCTAAAAAAAAGAACTAACCATGGTATACAGTACACATCCCAATGAAAAATCCATCCAGAAATAATAATCATATTAGACGAGCAAAAGACATACAAAGTAAAATTTGCCTATTAATTTCTTTTCTAATTAATGTAAAGTCCGATGACAGAAAAATAATATCATCTCAGATACACATTTAACATAAATCGATTAATGTAAGTTTTATATACTCTAACTTTTCACACACAATTTGACCAATCATTTGGTCAAATATTGTAAGGCCTGTTTGGATCTTTGAAATTAAATTCATTTTAAAAATCATAATTTACACATATATTAGTCAACTTAATATGGTTGCATATAGATTATATTTATATATTATTATTGGTTATACGAGAGATACTTATGCATTTTATTTTTATTGAATATGAGCGAATTGAAGAGCGTGCTATAAATTACAAAGTAGAAATATAGTCAAAGCGGACAAGTATTTGAAAACGGAGGAAGCTAGCATAAGTTGCCTTGTATTCAGATTTTCATGTCGGGTGCATATAACAATCTGTAAGAAACAGTTTATTTGTAGGTTTCACAAAATAACAATATGACAACTAGGTGTTCTTAGGCCTTGTGCAAACAACTGAATTTTGGACTGTTAGATGTGACACATGGCGCGATATGGGACTGATCTTCTTCCATCTGTTATGTTCTTCTACCTCCGATCGATCCATGGCTCGTGATTTTATTTTGAAGCTACCCACATCCTTGCGCTACCGGCTCCCTTCGCCACCACCAAGCCCACCGCCATTGCTTCCCTTGCCCCGTCACCCCAGGTTACTCCCTACGTATGCCACCGACCTTGGCCCCCTCTCCCCCTTCCCATCACCTCCCTCCCTTTCAAGCTCCGTACCATCGGTGCCATCACGGATCATCTCGGGAGCGAGCGTCCCTAGCGCTGGCACGGGCGCAGCCCCCTCTCGATCAATTTTATGCGGAATTTGTTTTGAATTTTTGAAGAATTTATGAACAATTTGGCATACATTTCTATTGGCGCAAAATCTGATTCGCACTCAGCACACCAGCGAAGCTGGAACAGTCCTAGAAGCACGGAGCGAACAGACCCAGCTAGCTTCGACAATCGGCGTAGATGAGCACCGATGAATCTCCAAGCGTGCCAGTCAATTTGGCCTGCAATTGACAAGGAAAAATGATTGATCAGTAACACAATACAGATCCACTGGTCCCGAGTGGTTCTAGATATCCGGCCCAATGGGCCTTCTCAACAGGCCATCGGCTATAGAGCCGACATCCGAGCATGAATCGATTGTACAGATTAGACAGAAACATCCGATTCCTTATTTAACCGATTTAAAGATAAAAATGAATGTAAGCAAATTATATTAAATAGATATAATTCATACATTGCCTTATACGCCAAAACATGCCTCAATCTATCACATTTATTAATTAGGATCAACCGGATCATTGCAGCTAATTAACACACTTGAATCAATCTTAACATGGTTTGAAACACAAAACAATGCATAAAAGAGATCGGAAGAATACAACATGCAACAGGCAAGCGCAAACAGTATCGGCTGAACAACCGATCTGAAGTATAGGCAACATACAAGCCTATAAAGTAAACAATGCTTTGACTCTTTGACTAATCTACCTAACCCATCTCTTATATCAAGGGGATCGACCGGATCAGTATTAGATCTATTAATCAAAGACTTCACACAATTTACTTTATTACTTGAGTGCGACCTATACACAATCGAGATCTGAACTAACCAGCTAATGATAAATAGATCTACTCGCATAAGCATGATATTCAATTAATGTTTAATTAGGCAAGATAGATACAAAAGATTTAAGCCGACAAGAACAGATCAAGATTGGACAGATTGATGATGTTTAAAATAAACAAACAATAAATAATTATAAGCAACATTGGTAACTTAATGAAACTAACTAACATACCAAGTTAATTAGAGCTGATAACTAACCATCAATTCAATCTAAGCATGGCTTAGGCCAAACGAGGATCGATAACTACTCGAATCCATCAGCAAACTGCATGAGCCAGAATCGTACTAGCAAGACATAATAAACACGAGCGTGACGGTACTTACAGCAAACCTGGCGTCTACCGGATGACACCCAACTTGTCGAAGAACTCACCGATTCTACGTTACTCCTACTCCTAGGGTTTTTGGCCGGGGACCGAAAAAAAGGAATTGTTGTTGTATTGATTGACGTATTCATTACAATGTGCTTGAGCTTATATTTAAACCCAACAGCTTAGAGAGAAAATCTCAACCGAATAAAAACCTTAGCTAAGAATAAGGAAAGAATAAGATTTCCCACTCCTAAGATAACTCGGGACCCAGCCTTACCTTTCTTGTGGGCCCTTTCCACGTTCGCTTTGTTACGGCTGCCGCAGAATTTCGCCTGATCCGATCCTCTGCTTTCGACGCGCATTGCTGACGTTACCAGACATCCAATTCAGAGATTCCCGATCGGTTATCTCTTCCTTACGACTTTCACCCATTACTTCGTCCAAAATTTGGTGAAAACCCACCAGCAAAATCAATAAGATGATGCACCCGCATGATTCTGCCTATATGTGCCAATTATCCGATTGCCGCATGCTTTTATGACATCAGCACACATCCTATCCATCTTCATATCTGTCAGTAACACTCTATCCAGCTCTCTGATCGGCTAACCTGTCTTCCTGGGCATTATCCAAATTCTGGTGTAAGCACATGCCCCCAGTTTTTGGATGAAATTAATTTCTTCCCAAAATTCTGAATCCTTTTTCACGTCCCGATCATTGGCATCCCTGCGTGAGCACATCATCTCCCGTGCACCGCGTCCGGATTTATGCCACTTGATTCAATCGGGTGTATATCCGAAGCGTCGTCTCGTCTCCCGAGGAAAATGCTACTGACCGTAAATCAATACCAAAGTAACCCAATATAGCACGCATTCTTTCAACCCTTCCGGTCACTTCAATTGTCCTTTGCTCCCTTCGTCTTCTTTCTCCTCTCATCACCAAGAAACCCCGATGGCCAGCAGTGGAGACCACAACAAGCACCCGGCCGGTGGCCCTGCCGAAGGAGATGAAGGAACCAGTCGCTCGTGCCCAAGGTACTTACGTCTTCACACCTTGTAAACTCAACAAATGCCTTCATCAGTTCTCCCTTTTCTGAATCTGCGCTCCCAGCCAAAATAGGATCCCCTGCCTAGGAGCTACCACCGAAACCCCAGCCGGGAGTGCCCCGCCTTTCGCTTCCTCAACAACCGACGACCATCGCCGCCAAGCACAGGAACTTCGCCGCCTATGCCAGGAGGCATCCCAAGAGGCCGAGCAGCTACGGGGCTACCTAGCTACATAATCAGTCGCCCTTGTGACGGCTGAATCTGAACTCGCAACTATGCTAGCCCGCCTCTCTCAGGCCGATGCTGCAGTGGCAGGTATACTCACCATGCCCTTTCTCCATCCTCTGCCATGTCCTGACCCCCAAACGATCTTGACGTAGCCCTGAAGGCGCGGTTGGAGGACTTCCACCAAGTTGCCAATGAAGCCGCCGACTTCATCGGTGCACGTGGTAGGACAGTGACGCTCCGCCTGTAAGACATCCAATGCTGCATTGGCGAAGTAGTTACTAGTGGCATCTATCGTGGTGCCACCATCGGTCTTGCTGCCACCGCCCTCCGTATGAGATACCATCTGTTAGCCATCGAGCCTGGCTTTCCGGCGGAGGAAGGCCCAGGTGAGCGCGAAAGCCTCATGGATGCCTTCGAAGACCACGCTGAAGAAATAGCAGTGGCCATCCCTGCCAGTGGCATCATTGAAGAGACTCGCAACAATCAGTAGCTTGTACTAGGTGTCAACTATTAATAAAATCCTCTGTATATTTCGCCCGTCATTGCGTTTCTTTTATTTTTGCTATTAAGGTGATGTTTTTTCACATCGGCTATCTTACTCCATCAAGTACCTATTCTTTTTTTTTTTGCTCTTAAGGCGATTCCTCCCTTAGAATCGGCTATTGCATAATTAGTGCGACTTATTGCGCTATTTTCCCTGAACAGGACATCAACTGCTCCATCCCACATGTGGATCCTCTCTTTCAAATTTGTTTATTTCCGAAGGCAATCTCCAGATGAAATCGGCTGTTTGACTCTCAACTAGGTACTCAAACCCTGACTGGGATACTAGGGTAATACTTCTTCAAGTGCTTGCCATTGATAGCTCTAGCAAACTCATTTCCCTCCAAATCCTGCAGAATGTATGCATTGCCAGGCGCACACCGTATAACCCGGAATGGTCCTTTCCAATTAGGCGACCATTTGCCGAATCGACCATCCTTAATACCAATTGGCAACACCACTTTCCATACCAGCTCTGACTCAACGAACTGCTTGGGCTTCACCTTCTTATTGTAATACTTGACTACCCTCTACTTATTTGCCTTAATATTTTCTAGAGCCTTTAGCCGATGACAATTTAGATCTTCCAAACTGTCCATCATGATGTCCTTATATTCACCAGCTGTAAGCTGATTTTGCAATGTGACCCAGCGCGACCCGGATTGCATCTCCCATGGCAATACAGCAGCATGCCCATACACTAACTCATACGGAGTGGCTTTAGTCGAACCATGTTGAGACATCCGATAGGCCCATAATGCTTCATTCAAGGTTAAATACCACTTCCTTGGATACTGCTCAATTTTCTTCTTTATAACCTTGATCAGAATTTGACTCGATGCCTCTGCTTGGCCATTTGCCTGCGCATAATAGGGGGAAGAATTGTACAGCTTGATCCCCATGCTATCTGCAAACTCTCTAAGATCCTCCGAAGTGAACATGGTGCCTTGATCAGTCGTTATGGTCTGAGGAATACCAAACTGATAAATGATATGCTCCTTGATGAATTCGATCATGTTTTTAGAAGTAACGGTCCTCAAGGGGACTGCTTCAACCCACTTGGTGAAGTAATCCATCGTTACCAATATGAACTTATGCCCTTTGCTAGACGAAGGATATATTTGGCCAATCAAGTCAATACCCCAACCTCTGAACGGCCATTGCTTGATTATGGGATTCATAGCAGAAGCCAGTGATTTCTGAATATTGCCAAATTTCTGACAATTCTGTCATCCCCTGTAATCTCTAAAGCAGTCTTCCAACATAGTTGGCCAAAGTACCCGGTCCTTCTGATAATCCACTTCATCTTATGAGCAGATTATGAGCCCCACATATCCCCTCATGTACTTCGCTCATCAACTTCTCTGCATCCTTCTTCCCTAGACATCTGAGCAGTACATCTTCAACTGTTTTGTAACACAATTGTCCACCGAGTAACACGTACTTGATGGACTTATACCTGAGCTTCCTGCTCACCTTCTGTGAAGGGTCTCTGAGGTAATTAGCTATTTCAACCATCCAGTCTCCCTCTGTCTGCTCTATGTTGAACACCTCTTGAACCAAGCGATATCCAGAAGCGTCCTGTGCCAACCGATTGGCCTCCTTATTCTGCCTCCTGGGGATATGAACCAAGGAAAATGCTAGGAAATCACCCAATAACATCTTGCATTGATTGTAATACCCTCTGAGTACGTCATCCTTGCATTCATACAGGCCGACCAATTGGTTAATCACCAGTTGTGAATCCCCAAATATCTCAATCACTACGGCCTTTGCCTCATGTAGAAGTTGAAGTCCCTTTAGCGTAGCTTCGTACTTCGCTTGGTTATTAGCCACCGTAGGACCAATCTGATAAGCAAACTCGATGTATCGTCCTCGAGGTGAAATTAGAACAATGCCGATACCTCCACCATGCTTGCATGAGGATCCATCAAAAAACATAGTCCATGGCATTGCCTCAGAATAGCTTGTCTAGCCCCCATGATGCTAAGTCACAAAATCTGCCATTACCTGCCCCTTGACTGCCTTGGCTGACTCAAATCTTAAATCAAATTCTGACAGCGCAAGAATCCATTTGCCGATTCTCCCATTCAGAATCGGAATAGACAACATGTGCTTGATGACATCCGATTTAGACACCACTACATACTCTGCAGTCAGCAGGTAATGCTTCAATTTGGCGCATGAATAGTACAGGCATAGACACAGCTTCTCAGTAAGAGTGTATCTTGTCTCCGGGTCTAGCAGTCTTCGACTCAAATAAAAGGCCACTCTCTCTTTGCCTTCAAATTCTTGCATAAGGGCCGAGCCAATCGTGTGGCTTTCGGCCGTCACATACAATTTGAAAGGCTTGCCTGCCTGCGGAGGAACTATCACAGAAGGGGAATTCATATACTCTTTTATACTTTCGAATGCCTTTTGCTGCATGTCACCCTATCTAAATTCCTGATCATTATTTAGCTTCAACAGTGGTGAGAATGGCAACATCTTCTCCAACAGATTGGATATAAACCTCCTTATAAAATTAATCTTCCCAAGCAACGACTGCAACTCTTTCTTGTTTATTGGAGTTATTGCATCGTCGATTGCTTTTCTGCTCTTCTCACCAATCTCAATGCCACTCTGGTGCACCATGAACCCCAGAAACTGACCGGCTGACACCCCGAACGCACACTTGTTGGGGTTCATATTCAGTCCGTGCTTCCGAGTGCATTCCAGGGTTGCCCGTAGATCGGCTAAGTGGTCTCTGTAGCTTTTTGACTTCACCACCACGTCATCAATGTATATCTCGACAATCGTGCCAATTAGCCGAGGAAAGATGTAATTCATTGCCCTCTGATATGTAGCGCTGGCATTTTTTAGGCCGAACGTCATGACTACCCACTCATATAACCCGAGAGCTCCTGGACACCTGAAGGTCGTTTTAGGGATGTCCTCATCGGCCATAAAGATCTGGTTGTAACCAGCGCTGCCATCAATAAAACTGATAACCCGGTGACCTGCTGCAGCATCGACTAGCATGTCAGCTATTGGCATTGGGTATCCGTCCATAGGGGTCGTTGTTGGCATTTCTAACGTCACCACTAAAAATAGAGATAGACTCTATCTTAGCAATGGCGCTAAAATGATGGGAGGTATAGATTAATGTGCAACCTGATTAGTGTATAGATCACTTGAACTCTTCTCTATCTCTTAGAAGTAAATAGGTTGTCATCCCCAGTATGATTCTAAAAGATCTCTCCTTCTTGCAAGTGACTGAAATATATTATATTATATTGTATCCGCAAGCGCACAGATAAAATATACACCATTGTAGCATTTTACCAGGAGTAATCCAGGTTGTCATTTATATTTTACCACTGGAAAGGGTTTGGCAATAAATGGGATGCAGGTAGCTAGATGTCATATGCATATGCAAATATGGAGGTTACCATAAATGATCTACTTACTCGGAACAGGGGTTATGTCACAATAATAATGATATGTATGATAAACATAATGATCAATCAATCAATATAACAATGATCACTTAGAGCACTTCCTATCTAGGCACAAGTATTGATTAGGTTGAAGCATAAGGATATCCTAAGCCATTCTAACTATACTATCAAAGACATATTAAATTGGTGCAATTATACTAGCAATCATGGCGAAGATACTTCATATTCATACTTAAGGCAATATTACTAAGGAGGATCAAGATCATAGCCAGCCTTCTAAAGTAATAATAACTTCCTACTCCCACTACATTCGGAGTGTGGACTACAAAGGACTCAACGGGAGCGTCACATCCGTGATCTACCACAGAACCCAGAATATAGGGTGCATTTGCAGACAAACCACACCTAAGCTCCATGCTTACATGTAGTTCATCACCCACCCATGACGTCAATGAATGAGCGCTATACAAACCAATGCATGAATATGAATGCATCCTAACTATGCAAATTATACAATCTAGATAAGCAATGAATAGCATAATTGAGAACATAATCAATAGTAGAATAATGTCAATCAACTTTATCTTAAGCACTCAAGAGAGGTTTAAGATATAAGAGAGAGCTTGCAATGGCTTTGGGAAGCCTTCTAGCTCTAGACAGATCCAGAACTTGAGTAGAACTCGCCTCCTTCTACTTCTAACCTATGTAGCTATGCTCTAGATGGTGAAGCTCTAATGATTCTAGGGTTTCTGACTCTGGACTGAATGATCTGATTGTGATTGATTGATATGAAGCCCTAGGGGTCTGGGGCTGCTTATATAGACCGGTGGGATGAATCGTAGCCCTTGGATCAAACCGACTTCGACGGATGGCTAGGATTGCAGGAAATTTCGGGATGTGGGGCCACATTGAGGCGGTGGCCAAGATCTCTCACTGACAGGTCGGCTGACCTGGCAGGGAGATCGGCCGATCTCCTCCTGCTGCCAAGCGGGCCCCGCCTCTGCCAACGAGTCTCTGGTGTTGTAATACCTCTGGTATTGCAATTTAATTAATCTACCATGTCATCATGTTTAAATTTAAGCATTTGCATATGATTGTGCTTAGGGCCTAGGGTGATTTGATTTCAACTAAAGTTTTGATTGTGTAATTAAGTCCTTAATCAAAAATCAAAAATAAAATTAAATAAAAATCAAATTAAACCCAAAGTTGACCTAAAAACCCAATTCAAAATCTATATGGAATACGGGAAAAGTGTCTTAATAAAATTTGTATAGTTTTACTAATGGGACAACTTTTATTTTTGGAGATTTTGAAGTTATGTTATAAAAATTCAAATTAAACTCAAATAACTATATTGAAATTTACATTTGAAACTTCAATTTCAAAAATATTGAGAATCTTCAAAAACTTCCTATATAGAAGTTGTCAAGCTCTCTGAGTAGGACAACTTTTGTGTTTACCAATTTTCAAGTTGTTGAGAAGAATCAAAATTAATTTTAAAATTTCAGTTTGAAATTCAAACCCTACTTTTACCCCCTTTTCTGTAATTCGAAATTTTGGCCGAATTTGAAATTGGTGTCAAAAGCAAAAATGATCTACACGAAATTCTCTACAACTTTTGTATTCACCACTTCCTCGGATTCGGGCTGGATCAGATCCAATTTGCATCAAATAGCTTGTGACCTACTCGGCCTAGCACTGTAGCTACAGGGGGGACCCCCCTGTTCATCTTCCACGTCGCGTTCGCGCGTGCCGCGCGCGGCGCCGGGCGCCGTCCGGCCGGCGTGGGCAACCAGTGCCGCTGTCGAGCAGCCGAGAGGGGGCCCGGGACCCAGCCGAGCTTATCCCCTCCCTTGCCCGGTGATATAAACCACCACCGCACCGTCCCGACCTCATTTCTCCTTCTCGCGGCCGCCGTCGAGCTCCATCGGAGTGCGGTGAAATTCACCGTGACCAAGCCACCATTGCCTCTTCCATCTCCAAGCAAGCTCGCTAGCTTCCTTGCGCGTCGATTGGTGCCATCGGTGTGGGCTGTGGTGCCTCGAGCATCCGGGAACGCGGGTCGTCGTCTCCGCGTCCGGCCGGAGCCGAGCAGAGCGCCGCCGCACGTCGGGAAGCCGAGGCCGGTCTTTTAGGGTGAGGTTCTACCGGAACTTGTGTGCGTTTTGGGGTCCTTGTGTTTCTCAGCTTCTCATGTGCTAGATGGTTCGCCATTTGGTGCTCTAGGATCACCGGAACGGGAAAGGTCATCGCCGGCGCTTTTCGTCGCAGGTCGGCACGTCGTCAAGCCCGCTCCTCCGTCCCATCTCCGTCCCAACCAGCTAGTGGTTTAGGGTCGTGGTGAGTTCCCGAATCGTTTCCTACCTTGAGTTGGTCGCGTTCGTTTCGCGCTCGCCGGCGTGTGGTCCGCCGCCGCCGCCGAGTCGCCGGAGTGACCGACGAGCTCGTTGCCGGTCGGGTCTAGCCGTTTTAGGTCTCTAGGGTGGTGCCTCTAGGCTCTGCTCGGTGTCCGGTAGGTTTCCCTTGTCGGAGGAAGGCTGCCGGCGGCAAGCCGCCGTGTCGCTCGCGCGCGGGAGTCGGAAAGGACAGAGAGCGAGAGGTGGGAGAAGAATCTGACAGCCGGGGTCGGCCTGTCAGTGTTTCCGTGCGGAGGCGCGTGAGCGCGCGGGAGGCTGACGGCTGGGGTCGGCCTGTCAGCGACCCGGCGTGGGCGAGTGCGCGAGCGCGCGCGGCTGGGCCCTGCTGGGCCGATGCGGAGTTGCGGGCCGGCGCGGTGGCGCGCGCATGCGGCCGTGGCCTGCGCTGTTGGGCCATAGTGGGCCGAATGGCCGTTTCTCTTTTTCCAGCGATTTTCTAATTGCTTTTTCATTTTAATTTAAATGAATAGTGTTAAGTTTTGATATTTTTGTATGGATTAATATACTGCACCAAAAAGTATGAAAATATTTCTAGATACTCTTTGTGATGTGTAGAATTTAATAAAAATATTAAATACAGGATTTGGATGTTTTCTGTATTAATTAAAAATTAGCACATTAAATGCTAAAAGGAACTTTGATGATTTTTAATAATTTCTGTGATGTTCCAAAAATCATGAAATTTATTGTGTCATTGTTTGGTACTAAAATCTATCTGTTGGTGCATTTTGACATCAAATGGAAATAGTTAAATATTTATTAAATTATATGTTAGTTTAAATGATAATATTAGGAATAATAAATGGAATGATTATTGATTGGTGTGCTTTTTGGATTGATTGAGATTCTAGGTCAATCACCTTTATGACCTAGGGCAGTATGAATTGGATTATTCATGTCTAAGCTAAAATAGGGTCATATACACATGTGTGGTTTATTTATTATTAAATTTCGTCTGTCATTTCATGTGCATCACATTCATACATTCATTCATTGCAAACGTGTAGTGACCGAGAATCCGGAGGTAAAGTCTGAGGGTCCATCTGAGGAGACTACTCAGGAAGTTATACAAGGATTTGATATTTGTGGAACTGACCCGGATCCGACGCTCTACGCAATTCAAGGCAAGCCCCGGTGCATTCAGCCCCTCCTTGTTATTTAAATTATTTATCACTTGAGTTAATCTACTGCATTAGGTTATTAGGAGTTGAGTGATAACCTATTGATGCATTACCTTTCCTTGACCACAAATTATACCTAAGACCCTGATTTATTTAAAGGTATTAAAAAATGCTTAGTCATGCTTAATGATAGAATTGCAAAAATGCTATTTTGAAAACTGTGATAATTTGAAACAAATGAATCACTTTATGGGATTGGTTATGTCCTTGTTGGTTGGCAGTGTGCCTAGCTAGTTCATTGTCAACCACATGGATGGGTTGTTCCGTTTGGTCGACCATCTGTTGGGTTAGAGTCCCAGCGATCCTCGCCATCGGAAAGGGATGTGAAAACCGGGTAGTTACCAGTGTACTTGGGTTAGAGTCCCAATGCATGGTTTCTAACGGAAAAATATTAGGGACCGTTCGTTGTCAGGCCTGCTGTGATCAAGACTTTACAACTAGCCACATACTACGGAAAGCCTCTGACTCCGGTGGCTCTACTGCTGGAACCGACAACCACGCACTGGGAGTGGAGAGATGGCGAGAGTAGCGTGTACCCTCGTGGCAGTCGTGCCTGGAGATGAGAGGAGTACTGTGCTCTCGGGTGGCGCAGGACCGGTTCCGGGGTATGAAAAGCCGTGGTAGGCGGGGTTGGCGTATGCAAGCTTAAGTGCTACATACGCAGTGTGGATAGGGATCCCAGCTGGGTATTAATCGATTCGAATCGTCGTTGCTCCTCGAATATGGAGACTTGATCCTCACCCCTACATCGGAAAGTGGTTCGGAACTAGGATTATTTTGAATGAATTAAGCAAATGAAAGAATGCTGATATATGAGAAAGAACTTGGAGAAATGGATAATGATGAATAGTATTATTAAAAAAATATTGATTTAGGATTAGTAATGCTTTTTCGAAAAATTCTTGAACTCTTGCTAAAGCCTTACCTTGACTCCCCTTAGCCTGCATTCCTGAGTCTAATCTTACACCTTTAGTCGGGTAAGTCTTGCGGAGTACCCCATGTACTCAGGGTTTGTTAACCCCGTTGCAGGAGGGCAGCAGGAGACTGACGTTTGTCTCGCTCCGTGCTGCGTCACCATCATCTAGGAGAGTGAAGAAGACTAAGGTTAAACCCTTGGGCAGGGTTCGTGTAATATTTAACTATCTGTCGTACTGTTGTTCCAAACTCTACTGCTACTCTTTTATATTTATGGTCTGTAATAACTGCACTAAATTTTATTTGAACACTGGTCTGTAATATTAAGTACTATTTACTCTTCCGCAAATTTTACTCTGATGTATTTTGTTATGAAATGTTGTAACTCTGTAATGACTTCGTAATGGGATCCTGTCGGAGATAACGGGTGCTTATGAAGCCCGGCAGAGCCCACCTAGGTCATATGGAACACGGGTCGGGCTGTCAGATGTCATTAGTGACGTTGACAGGTGCCTGTGGGCCATGCGATTTAGGCGGTTCTGTTACAGGTGTTCTCTAGAATGTTCTTGATCTCCTGCCGTGGTGGATTTTGGTATTTTTCTCTGCGAAGTGGGTCCTCTTTGGTTCTTTTCCTGTATAGCCCCTGGAAAACACAGATTCACAAAAACTATGGAATTCTATCAGTTAAAACCCTATTCTATGGTGGTGTTTGCCTTTATACCTTTATTTCAAGTTTAGTTGACGGGTAAAATCATACAATAGTTACCGTCAACAGTCGCCTTGTTCAGATTTTGGAAATCAATGCACACACACATCTTGCCATTTTTCTTGTACACAGGGACAATGTTTGATATCCACTCTGTATACCGGCACGGCTGTATGAACTTGGCTTCTAACAACCTCTCAATTTCTTTTTTGACATCTTCAAATATTTCTAATCTGAACCTTCTAGGAGCCTGCTTGAAAGGGCAATACCCATCCTTTATCGGCAATCAGTGCTCGACAATGGACTTATCCAGCAAGCTCCCCCAAGCTTACCCTTTGCTAGTCCCTTAGCAAAGCGAAACTTTAGCAGATAAAATATGTTATAGCTACCCTCACAAGTATTTAGTTTCAAACCAAGAAGTACTCAAGGATTATAGTAAACCAAGCTAACCTTTAGACTTACCTTTATTACCTTTAACCATGGAGCTTGTAGCCTTTTCTTAGGTCTTGGGTAATTGAAGGACAGAATGTCTAAGTTAAGCACTATGTCTCAAGCTCTGTCGTTCAACTCTTATCCTGTTGCTTTTTGCAAGTTTTCAAAATAAAACTCAGAGTTTCCTGTTGTAGACTCTCTCAGATCTCTCAATATGTGGTATTTGTGAATCCTTACCAAGGCAGTAGTGATTCATGCCTCCTCTTCTCTCCCTCACCCTATAAGTAATGGCTTATGTGGAGCTCATGGGTAAGGAGATAGCTCACACATACTTGCAATGATTATGTTGTAAAGTCAAACAATGGATCCAAAGGAAAAAAGTCATATAATCAAATCAGGATGTGCATTTATGTGGATGTGAGGTGGTAGGTGGATATTTATGGAGGCATCTCTCTATTTTTTTCTTAGGAAATTATGCTGCAGGACAACATGGGCTATCTTTCTCTTCTCTCTTTTTTTCAGGCGGGCATCAGAGTACCCATTGTTTTGATAAATTCAGACACTTGTCCATTTTTACCTCTCAGGTGGGCATCTTTGTACCCATTGTTTTCTCTCATCTCACTCTTTTGCATAGCCACATGCCTCTTCTCTACAATAGTACTTCCCTTTTCTTTTTCTTTTGAGAGATAGCAACAAGAACATTGGAGCATTGATCTGGGGTTACCAATGGGGTGTATATTTGGGTGGAATAGATGGAATTTGGATGCGCCTACTTGGGATGAGTAGTGCATTATGGGTGGAGTGCACATGATCTTGATTGTAAAAGCATGACAAGTTCCTAAGGTATCAACAAAGCTTGACTGAACTCAAAACAAAGCAAGTAGCATATAATGATGTGTGTGTTTTCCTAGTCTAGCATGTATGGCTGTGGTAGGAATGTAAAGCTCTTGTCATACAGGAACTCATCATGTGGTTTTAAGGTTTTTTAAAATAAATCTCCAGAATTCAAGTATCACTAGGAATAAGATAAATAGCAGTTTATACTTTGCATATCATATCCCTCAGTTACTTAGACTTAGATCAAGCATTTGCTACCCACAAGTTTTAGGTTCAAAGTAAACCTTCAAGTCAAAATGGTTGTGTCTAAAACTTGGGATGATTCAAGGTTGAAAACTAAGCGTTATGAGGAATCATAGTGGGGTGCTACTAATCATATTCCTAAGCATGGTTTCCATCTACTCTAAGCATAGTTATTGTAAGCACTCTCTTTTTATTTTATTCAAGCACACTGACTAAGCTAAACACTATTTATTTGGTTTTCAAATTTTATCTCACTAGCTAACTCACGCGAAAAGCAATATGGTACAGTAATAAGGTGGGAAACTTATACTTAGCTGGATTTGAATGGAGGGTGCCCTCCCCCAAGCTAGATGTTTGGCAGGGCCTTTAATGTGGCAAGTTGAGTGATCCTTCTAGGAGCAGGCGCACCGGAAGCGTAGGTATGTCGGCTTGACTAGCTCTTTGATCTTGTATTATCCTGTAAAACTTAGTTGCAAACAAGAATACCAAATCTCATGGAGAGGGGTTAGGTTTATCCACTCCATGGTAAGTGATTGATTTTATTATTCCAGCAGAAAGTTCCCTTAATTAAGTGGACCTTCATGTGCCCACATATTTTTGGGTTTTTTCTAAAAGAGTGTGGATCTTCATGTGCCCACATATTTTTGGTATTTTTAAGTTTATAATTGCAGTAATTAAATATGATACTGAAATCTATCCTGAATGCAAAATTATTTTTTCATGCCACCATAGTGAATAGTCTTTATGAGCAATGCCACAAGATTAATCATATGGGGCTTCTAGATTTTATTATGCAAAGTAATAAATATTTTTATTTTCTTTAATGCAGGAAGTAAATATGCAATGCTGAAAGTAAATATGGATAAATACCAGTTTTACCTTTTGGCGAAGGCATCGGTGGTTTATAGTCCTCCGAACAGGACTCCTTGTCTGCTTATTCCTTATTGGGTGCATCGTCGGGTTGAGGTGACCCTGGTTGCACTTCAGATGATGAGCTAGAAGGTGACTCCTTCTTCCTCCATTCCTTCCTGGTTGGTGTTGTAGGTGAGGTTGAAGCTGAGGGCTCTTCCTTCACAGTTTCTTCTTTCTTTTCCTCGGACTTATTCCTTTCAAGCTCTTCCTTGTAGTCTTCCCAACTATCCTTGAGTGGGTAGGTCTTTTGAGAGGAACGGCGCCTCCTCCTTGACCTGTTTTTCTTCAGCTGCTCATAAGTTGTGTAACTGTTGAAGTAGCAACGGACCTTCTCCTTGTGGAACTGGAAGTGGACCTCTCCGGATCTCATATAGATAATTGCTCTTGTAGTGTTAAGGAACGGTCTTCCAAGTACGAGTGGTGGATCGTACTCTTCTTCTCCCATGTCCAGAACCAAGAAGTCAGTGGGGACATAGTGATCTTGAATCTTTACCATAACGTCCTTTGCAATCCCCTCTGGAAATCTGAATGTCTAGTCCGCCATCTGCAGCTGCGTGTAGGTAGAGTACAAGGGTGTCTTGCCAAATAGAAATTCATAAGTTACCTTGGCCATTATGTTGACACTCGAGCCCGTGTCACAGAAGGTCTTGTAGAAGATCTTCTGGTTGATAGCGCAATCGATCGTTGGTACTCCTGGATCGTCAATCTTGGGCATGTGTGGTGAAACCAGGAGGTGATTGTACTCAGATCGAACTGATTGATCATCCTCACAGCTTCAGTGTGAGTCTACCTAGCTTTGTTCTTTCTTCTGTTCGTCTTCTTCTGTGCAGGCTTGTCTTCATAGAAGTACGGCTTCTGTGGATGGGCTTGACTTTCCAATACCTTGTTCTTGAAGCTAAATCTTTATTTTCTTCCTCGGATAGTGAAACAGATCTTGGCACTGTCGGCGTAGATGATAGCCTTGGCGGTGCTAAGGAATGGTCGTCGCAAAATGATTGGCGACTTCTCATCTCCTCCTGTCTCAATTACCACGAAGTCGGTAGGTACATACGAGTGTCCAACTCGTACACATATGTCATCCAGGATCCCCTTCGGATAGCAGAGTGATTCGTCTGCTAGCTGCAAGCACTTGTTGGTGTATAGGAGTGCATCTCCATGGATCTTCTCGTAGATCACCTGGGCATAATGTTGACGCTTGCGCCAAAGTCGCAGATTGCTTCCTTGAAGGCGTGTTCACCGATGGCTATTGGTATGACGGGCCTTCCTGGGTCTCTTTTCTTCTCAGGCAGAGAGTCATCGTTCCACCCCTTGGACCAATGCTCTGCATGATACCATCTTGCATTGAAGATATCTACTAGGCTTGCAGTTTCTAGTTCTCTGGTTGGCCTGGGATCTTTCCTTCATTGGCCAGATGGATAGACGACGCCAGCTGAGCTATTTGAGATTCTAGCATTTTATTGAAGTTGAGCTGGTTCTTGATAGCAGATGCAAAACCATCCATCCTATGGTTGATGGTTTCTAGCAACTTGTCGTTGGAGATTAGCTTCTTGGATATCTGATCTAGCAGTTTGGTCTG
Source organism: Eremochloa ophiuroides (assembly GCA_038502445.1). Lineage (NCBI taxonomy): Eukaryota > Viridiplantae > Streptophyta > Magnoliopsida > Poales > Poaceae > Eremochloa > Eremochloa ophiuroides. Next base: position 56,294,430 of record JAHLJS010000004.1, on the reverse strand, counting down.
GCCAGAGACTAGATCTCTCAACGGTGTGTTAAAGTTGTTACCATAGTAATTACTCTTGGCAGTTGGGCCTCTGTTACTGATTCCAACCTTGGTTCTGATAGTTCTGATTCTGGGGACGGTAGTTGTTGTTGTTGTTGCCCACGTAGTTCACATCCTCCTGAATCTCCGGACAGCTGTGACCTGAGTGGCCAGTGCCTCCACACTCTTCACATGTCATGTAGGCATCGTGGATGTGGTTGACCTCTCTCTTGTCATTGACTCGGTCATCAAGCTTCTTCATCAGCAGATCCATCTTGGCAGAAATCATGTCGGTCTCCTTGAGCTAATGCATTCCTCCTCTCTTGCGGGTCGGGGCTCTTTCTTCATTCCAACTCTGGTTGGATGCCATCTTCTCCACAAGGGCGTTAGCTTGCTCAATGGTGAGTGACAGAAAAGCTCCTCTAGCAGCAGCATCCATCGTCTCACTGGTGCTGGTAGTCAACCCATGGTAGAAAGTTTGCATAAGCAACCAATTCTCCATCCCATGGTGAGGACATTCTGAAATGTAGTCTTGGAAGCGTTCCTAAGCTTCCAGGATAGATTCATCTTGCTGTTGCTGAAAGCTGGTGATCTTTCCTCTGAGAATATTCGTCTTGCCCACAGGGAAGAACTTTGCTAGGAAGGCAGTAGAGCAAAGGTCCCATGTAGTGTTCTTGTCTTTACTTGTGTAGAACCACTGTTTTGCTCTTCCCAACAGTGAGAATGGAAACAGACGGAACAGGATTGCATCTCTGGTTACTCCTTTGATGGTGAAAGTGCTGCATATCTCCAAAAAGTGTTGGAGATGGGCACTCGCATCTTCATGCGCCTTTCCACAGAACTGACTAGCTTGCACCATGTTGATGAGCGCAGGCTTGAGCTCGAATCCATTGTCTCCAACATCAGTGGGTGGTCCCGTACGGATGTTAGCGGTGGTTGGAGCAGAGAACTCGCGAAGGCTCTTGTTTGCCATGGCCTCAAACTCTGGTGTCAAACTTCTTCTTGTACTGATGTCTTTCGGCTGTGGATCTAGGTTCTTCCTGAGCTTGGCTCGAGTCTTCCTGATCAAAGCTTCTGGATTTTCAACAAAATTCAGCGGAAGGTCAAATCCGTTCATACATCACCCTGCATAAGCTTCACAAAGAGTAAACAAGGACAAGGTGAGCCTGTTCGAGTAAGGATTTTATGGTTTCTCGACATATTTGGTGTTATGCATATGATCTATCTACATCTTATGTATGCCAACGCCTTCCCCGGCAACGGCACCAAAAATGCTTGTTGGTATTTCTAACATCACCACTAAAAATAGAGATAGACTCTATCTTAGCAATGGCGCTAAAAATGATGGGAGGTATAGATTAATGTGCAACCTGATTAGTCTATAGATCACTTGAACTCTTCTCTATCTCTTAGAAGTAACTAGGTTGTCATCCCCAGTATGATTCTAAAAGATCTCTTCTTCTTGCAAGTGACTGAAATATATTATATTGTATCCGCAAGCGCACAGATAAAATATACACCATTGTAGCATTTTACCAGGAGTAATCCGGGTTGTCATTTATACTTTACCATTGGGAAGGGTTTGGTAATAAATGGGATGCAGGTAGATAGATGTCATATGCATATGCAAATATGGAGGTTACCATTAATGATCTACTTACTCAGAACAGGGGTTATGTCACAATGATATGTATGATAAGCATAATGATCAATCAATCAATATAACAATGATCACTTAGAGCACTTCCTATCTAGGCACTAGCATGGATTAGGTTGAAGCATAAGGATATCCTAAGTCATTCTAACTATACTATCAAAGACATATTAAATTGGTGCAATTATACTAACAATCATGGCGAAGACACTTCATATTCATACGTAAGGGAATATTACTAAGGAAGATCAAGATAATAGCCAGCCTTCAAAAGTAATAATAACTTCCTACTCCCCCTACATTCGGAGTGTGGACTACAAAGGACTCAACGGGAGTGTCACATCCGCGATCTACCACAGAACTCAGAATATAGGGTGCATTTGCAGACAAACCACATCTAAGTACCATGCTTACATGTTGTTCATCACCCACCCATGACGTCAATGAATGAGCGCTATGCAAACCTATGCATGAATATGAATGCATCCTAACTATGCAAAGTATACAATCTAGATAAGTAATGAATAGCATAATTGAGAATATAATCAATAGTGGAATAATGTCAATCAACTTTATCTTAAGCACTCAAGAGAGGTTTATGATACAAGAGAGTGCTTGCAATGGCTTCGGGAAGCCTTCTAGCTCCAGACAGATCCGGAACTCGAGTAGAACTCGCCTCCTTCTACTTCTAACCTATGTAGCTATGCTCTAGATGGTGAAGCTCTAATGATTCTAGGGTTTCTAGCTCTGGACTGAATGATCTGATTGTGATTGATTGATATGAAACCCTGGTGGTCTAGGCTACTTATATAGACCGGTGGGATGAACCGTAGCCCTTGGATCAAATCGACTTCGATGGATGGCTAGGATTGTAGGAAATTTCGGGATGTGGGGCCACGTCGAGGCGGTGGCCGAGATCTCTCACTAACAGGTCGGCCGACCTGGCAGGGAGATCGGCCGATCTCCTCCTGCTACCAAGCGGGCCCCGCCTCTGCCAGTGAGTCTCTGGTATTCTCTAGAATGTTCTTGATCTCCTGCCGTGGTGGATTTCGGTATTTTTATCTGCGAAGTGGGTCCTCTTTGGTTCTTTTCCTGTATAGTCCCTGGAAAACACAGATTCACCAAAACTATGGAATTCTATCAGTTAAAACCCTATTCTATGGTGGTGTTTGCCTTTATACCTTTATTTCAAGTTTAGTTAACGGGTAAAATCATACAATAGTTACCATCAACAGTCACCTTGTTCAGATTCCAGAAATTAATGCACACACACATCTTGCCATTTTTCTTGTACACAGGGACAATGTTCGATATCCACTCTGCGTACCGGCACGGCCGTATGAACTTGGCTTCTAACAACCTCTCAATTTCTTTTCTGATGTCTTCAAATATTTCAGATCTGAACCTTCTAGGAGCCTGCTTGAAAGGGCGATACCCATCCATTATCGGCAATTAGTGCTCGATAATGGACTTATCCAGCCCTGACATCTCATAGTACTCGGACGCGAAGCAATCTTTGTATTACTTCAACAGGCTAATTAATTCCTTCTTGAAATCAGGCTCCAAATTCGTGGCTATGTATGCCAGTCTTGTCCTATTACCATGCCCAATGCCCACTTGTTCCAATGTATTAGCCGCTGTGAAACCTTGCCCCAGCTTCCCGCCGGTTCCATCTATCGGATTATCCATTAAACAAAATTTTTTCAGCCGATTGCTCATATCGGTTGTTGACACTCGCTACTGGTCTCAGCGGTGCCTCTATTCTTGACTTTCCCTGAGAAACATCCAAATCTTTCTACCTCCCTGTATACACCATCGGTGACGGCTTCGGCTTTGGGGCCATCCGCCTCGACTATCTCTGCCTGGTCTCCAAGCCACTGGATCACAACTTGATGCATCGTAGAGGGAACATAGCAATTGGCGTGGATCCAATCACGCCCAAGAAGCACACTGTACATGCTCCCAGCATTAATGATGAAGAAGGTGGTCGTCAGAGTCTTCTTCCTAATCTTCAAGTCTACATCAATTGCCCCCCAAGTCGGGGTTATTTTGCCGCTGAATTCTCTAACCTTTATACCAGTCCTCGCCAGGTCTTCTGGACTCTTGCCGAGCTCACGGGCTGAGCGGCATCAGGTTAATAGCAGCACCACCATCCACTATCATTCTAGTCATCTGCACTCCATTGATGTATCCCTTGAGATACAGAGCTCTAAGATGCCGATGCCTGGCGGGCCTATTGAAGATGGCCGACTGCACGGCGCTCTATTCCTCCATTTTTTTTCTTCAGATACACACGGACTTTTTCCTTTCTCTCTGATCTCCATTGATATCTGAACTTCAGGATCGATTGTCGCTGCTTCCTTTGCTTTCTCAGAGGTCAGGATTCGAACCCTGCCCCTAGGGATTGACGCCTCTACCATGTTCTGGCCGCCCGAACGAGCGCTTCCCCAGCAGCCGTGGGTTTGGCCCCTTCGAATTTTAAAATCACCTTTTGGACGGCCTTCCGGATGTACTGCCTGAAAGTCCAGCAATCATTGGTATTATGAGAATCTCTCCCGTGAAATTTGCAGAAACTTTTCCCTTTCAGCTGCCTATCACATGGCACAGTGTAATCTGCCGGGAACTCTATCTGTCCTTTTTCTACCAGAAAATCGAATAGTTGGTCGAGACTGTAACCCCCAAAAT